>JAJMBU010000004.1:0-267969 GCA_030565405.1 Ogataea paraovalis | reverse complement strand
TGTTTGCTCGCGACGTTCGTTCTGTTCACGACTGTCAATAAAAAGGGTAAAAAAAAACTAAACAAAAACAAAATAAGTAAAAGCCTCAGGGCGAGGGTGTAATTCGTTACAATCTAAAAATAATGTAAATATATCATACGGAAAGTAGTACTCTGTATGATGACGTAATAACTTAGATCAGCATGGATAGTTCGACGCAAGGGACCCCTGGTGGATTTGGCGCAGTGGTATACGACTCTGCTCTCAACAGACAGGTCGTGTGTTCGAATCTGACCTGGGGTACAGAAAAGATGAAAGCGCGCTAAAAGTTGCTTACAAAGATAAGCCAGAATCAAGCTGAGATAGACTTTTCCCCACAGGGGTTTTTAATGCCGCTCGGAGAAATTCAAGATGATAGATATCTTGTTAACTGTCCACTTAGGGTGGCCTTGGTAAATTTAGTGCGCGCCAGAAAATTCATCACAAAGAAAACAATACCACACAAAGGTATTCTTCATTAGAACTCCTCGCTGCAATTACCGAATAGAGTTACAGCAGTCACAACTGCCCACCGACCAACTGGCCACGTAGCCATAGCAAAAATTATATAATATATAAAGGAGAATTCCCTCACTACTTTATATAAGGGATCAAGATATGACGAGGAAAGGAGATCATCACTGTTGCACGGGATTACCTGGACAATATGTCACTAGATATCTATTCTAAGAATATTGTATGTATCTCCAACATCCGATGTTGGTCCTATATTTATTAGAGATATGAAGTTCTCCGAGTCTTTAACTATATAGTCATTCGAATTCACTTATATACATTTATGATTTGATATTAGGTTATAAAAACAGCCATGTACGCGGGTTCAAGTACAATACTATAGATTGCAGGACAGCCAAGTGAAGACTACTTCATTTGACTGTTGTGTAGTTGTACACGGATAAGGAGTTGCCTGAGAAACAACATCCCCTTATTCCGCTAAGTGGTATGCAGCTCTGTTCTTAACAGACAGATGGTGGGTTCGAATCCGACCTGGGGTCCAGAAAGAGATGAAAGCGCTAAAAGTTGGTTACAAAGATAAGCCAGAATCAAGCTGAGATAGACTTTTCCCCACTGGGGGGGCGGGCGGTGGCGCCTCTCTGCTGTCAGGGGTTATAGTTAGTTAGATAAGCTTATGCAACGTACGTAGTTCACTGGTGGGTCTACTGCTCTGCTACATGGGCCTAACGACGAGAATATTAGATTAATTGTTATTATTATTATTAAGTAGCTTATATAGACTTGAGCTAGGGCGACTTCTCTGATAAATGGGATGCCAACACCGAGTATAAAGATTTATTATTATTATATTATAATTCTTCCATTTTTCTTTTGTATAGTGCTTCTTTCATTAATATTTTAATGAGAGAGGTTTTCCATAGAGACGTACTGCTTCCCTCCTCTTGCATTGCTTTGAGGATCGGATTATATTTGTTACAATTGTACTTAACTCTGGATGTAAACCAGTTGTTTTTCAATTGCATTATTATTATTATTATTATTATTATTATTATCATTTTCGAGAGGGTTTACAGTTGCAAGCTCAGGATTCTCTTTACAACCTTTCGCTGTACAACTTCTATTAAAGATATATATTTCTCGTGTAGTCATCTCGCATATAAGAGAAGTGCATTGGAATTGGTTAGATGCCAGCTAGGCTCTTGCCCTACGTGGGCACGCTTTCGAGGGGAGTAATACCATCTAATGGGTGAGAATAAATACAATAATGTTACACGGAGAGCAGACTGGCCAAGCAGACTGGCCAAGCAGTCTTGCCTGCGGATGGCTCACAAAGGCCACGATAGAAGCCCTTGACCAATCAGGCCGCACTGCTTTCTAAGCAGCGAGAGGTGCCACGCGCAGGGAACGGCCCCCGGGCAGCGCGCGCGGCCGCCTCCAGCCAGCGATCCTCCTGCGGGCTGCGCGCGAGGCAGACGCACATTTTTTTTAAATTTTTTTTTTAATCAAGGCATGAAAATTTTTTTTCGAGTGTCTTGGTCTGCGGTTGGATATATTCGAAACATCAACAATCACGCTGACCCTTATTTGTCCACCTTCTCTTCTGCTTCTTTCATCAACAGCTTTTATTCGAACGCACTAATTATATACAATGGGTGAAAAGAACGCGCGTATTGCAATTGTTTCAGACGATAAGTGTAAGCCTAAGAAGTGTCGTCAAGAGTGCAGAAAGGCATGCCCCGTTGTCAAGACTGGTAAGCTTTGTATCGAAGTTACCCCAACTTCCAAGATTGCTTTCATCTCTGAAAACCTATGTATTGGTTGTGGTATCTGTGTCAAGAAATGTCCATTTGGTGCCGTGAATATCATCAATTTACCCACAAATTTGGAGAAAGAAGTCACCCACAGATACTCCGCCAACTCGTTCAAATTACACAGATTGCCTACCCCAAGACCAGGCCAAGTGTTAGGTTTGGTTGGTACAAACGGTATTGGTAAATCTACTGCATTGAAAATTCTAGCTGGTAAAGAAAAACCAAATTTGGGTAGATATGATGACCCTCCAGATTGGGAAGAGATCTTGAAGCATTTCAGAGGTTCAGAATTACAAAATTACTTCACAAAAGTTTTGGAGGATAACATCAAAGCCATCATCAAACCACAGTACGTTGATAATATTCCAAGAGCCATTAAAGGGCCAATGAACAAAGTCGGTGAATTATTGAAGGCTAAATTGGAAAGAACTGAAGAAGCAAAAAATATCATCAATGTCTTAGAGTTGAAAGGTGTCCTAAAGAGAGAGGTTGCCAAGCTTTCTGGTGGTGAATTGCAAAGATTTGCAATTGGTATGACTTGTGTTCAAGCTGCTAACGTTTACATGTTCGATGAACCTTCTTCATACTTGGATGTGAAACAAAGATTGAATGCTGCGTTCATCATTAGATCCTTGTTAGGACCAACCGTCTACGTTATCGTTGTTGAGCATGATTTGTCTGTCTTGGATTATTTGTCCGATTTTGTTTGTATTTTGTACGGTGTTGCGTCAGTTTACGGTGTGGTTACAATGCCTGCCTCCGTTAGGGAAGGTATCAACATATTCTTGGATGGTCACATCCCAACCGAGAATTTGAGATTCAGAACGGAATCCTTACAATTCAGATTGGCAGCTTCAGACAATTTGATAATCGATCAATCCAGAGCCTTCGAATACCCTGCTATGTCTAAGACCCAAGGTGATTTCAAGTTGAACGTTGAAGCCGGTGATTTCTCCGACTCTGAAATTATCGTCATGATGGGTGAGAACGGTACTGGTAAGACTACACTATGTAAGTTGTTGGCCGGTGCTATCGAACCTGATGAAGGTAGTAAAGCTCCTAAACTGAACGTTTCAATGAAGCCTCAAAAGATTGCCCCTAAGTTCACCGGTACAGTTAGACAATTGTTCTTGAAGAAAATTAGATCCTCATTCTTACATCCTCAATTCAATACCGATGTTATGAAACCTTTGAAGATTGATGATATTATTGACCAAGAAGTTCAACATTTATCCGGTGGTGAATTGCAAAGAGTTGCCATTGTGTTGGCGTTGGGTGTCCAAGCGGATATTTACTTGATCGATGAACCATCTGCCTACTTGGATTCTGAACAACGTATTATTTGTTCCAAGGTTATCAGAAGATTTATCATTCATTCTAAGAAGACTGCTTTCATAGTTGAGCACGATTTCATCATGGCTACCTACATGGCAGATAAGGTTATGGTGTTCGAAGGTACTCCATCTAAGGAAGCCACTGCAAAGAAAGCCGAATCTTTATTGACTGGTTGTAACAGATTCTTGAAGAACTTGAATGTCACCTTTAGAAGAGATCCAAATTCGTTCAGACCTAGAATCAACAAGCTGGATTCCCAAATGGATAAAGAACAGAAGTCAAGCGGTAATTACTTCTTCCTCGATAATCCAACGTTATAAACTTTGCATTTTCTTATTTATTTATTTTTGGGGATTCCTTAATGGTTTTTTTTGAAGGATTTCTTGAGAATGGAATCCGACCCATGCAGCTGCAGCAACTCAACTGCGACAGTGATGGTAACAGAAACGTCAACAGTAGCTACTTTGGTAGCTGACTGTGGAAGTATCAATAGCAGCAACAGAAGCTGCAATATCACATACTCATGCTTCAGAGACAACGGAACCTGCATTTTCCCCTATCTTGCATAATGTATTTTTTTGTCTATATATAATTCGACGGAAGCTGTGCACAGTATAATGCTCTCTAATTCTTTTGAATTTTTTTTATAATATACACCTAATAATATAAATATAAAATTTCCCTTTCCAATTTCTGGGTTTAATTTGTTTAACGTACTATATACTAGTACTATGCACCACTCCCCTGACCCATTTAGTAACCCGGCCTGCACGACCTTTTGAGCCTTTGACTCACAAAATTTTTCAGTGGGGAACTCAGCGTGCATCACAGCGCAGACAAACGCTGGCTGCGGTTGGGGTGGGCGAGCCTGTGACTAGAGAGCATGTCCAGCTTGTAAAAAAAACGAATCATAGTATCAGCTGAGGTTAGAAACGGTGAGTCCAAGCCTTTTACAGCAGACCATATATATATAACTAATTGAATTTTTTTATTGCTACAATGACAGAAGAAGTTACCAAGAAGGTTGAAGAACTATCCGTTGCTGCTGCTGCACCAGAAGGTGAGGTTATCTTGGGTGCCGATGGTCAACCTCTATCCAAGAAAGCACTAAAGAAACTCGAGAAGGAAAGAGAAAAAGAAAAGAAGAAGGCTGAAAGAGCAGCCCAACAAGCTAAAGAACAAGAGGCTAAAGCTGCTGCTGCAAATAATGACCTTGCAAAGGACAACTATGGTAAGCTGCCATTGATGCAATCCACAACCAGAACCGGTGTCCAGAGAATCAAGTTTGAAACATTGTCTTCTGCGAATGCCGGTGAAGAAATCGTGTTTCGTGCAAGAATTCACACATCGAGACAACAAGGAGCCAACATGTGCTTTTTATCTTTTAGACAACAGAACGAATTGGTTCAAGGTTTGCTAAAGGCCAACGGTGAATCCATTTCAAAGCAGATGGTCAAATGGACCGCTGGTTTGAGTTTGGAAACTATTGTCTTGGTTCATGGTACCGTCGTCAAAGTTGAGGAATTGGTTAAGAGTGCGACCGTTCAAGACATTGAAATTGCCATTAGTAAGATTTACAGTATCGCTGAAACACCAGCCCAATTACCTTTGTTGATTGAAGATGCCTCGAGATCCGATGCCGATGCTGAAGCTTCAGGTTTACCTGTCGTCAACTTAGATACCAGATTAGATGCCAGAGTTATCGACTTGAGAACAGTTACAAACCAAGCCATTTTCAAGTTGCAAGCTGGTATCTGTTTGTTATTCAAAGAATTCTTGAACAGTAAAGGTTTCACCGAGATCCACACTCCAAAGATCATTGGTTCTCCATCTGAAGGTGGTGCTAACGTTTTCGAAATTTCTTATTTCAAGGGTAAGGCTTATCTAGCTCAATCCCCACAATTGTACAAGCAACAATTGATTGCTGCTGATTTCGAAAGAGTGTTTGAAATTGCTCCTGTCTTCAGGGCTGAGAACTCCAACACTCACCGTCACATGACCGAATTCGTCGGTTTAGACTTGGAAATGGCAATTGAAGAACATTACCACGAAACAGTTGACTTACTAGCTGATTTGTTTGTGTTCATCTTCAGCGAGTTGAAAACCAGATATAGCAAGGAAATTGCTACTGTTAGAAAACAATTCCCTGTTGAAGAATTTAAGATCCCAGCTACCGGTAAGATGGTGAGATTACATTTCAAAGATGCTGTTAAGATGTTGAGAGATGCAGGTAAGGAGATGGGAGACTACGAAGATTTGACTACCGAAAACGAAAAGTTCTTGGGTAAATTAGTTAGAGAAAAGTACGACACCGATTTCTACATCTTGGACAAGTTCCCACTTGCAGTTAGACCATTCTACACCATGCCAGATCCAGAAGATTCTAACTACTCCAACTCCTACGATTTCTTCATGAGAGGTGAAGAGATCCTATCTGGTGCGCAACGTATCCACGATCCAGAATTGTTGAAAGAGAGAATGAAGCACCACGAAGTTGATCCTAACGGTGCTGGTTTGGTCGACTACGTCAACGCATTCTCTTATGGTTGTGTTCCTCACGCTGGTGGTGGTATCGGTTTAGAAAGAGTTTTGATGTTCTTCTTGGACTTGAAGAATATTAGACGTGCTTCATTGTTCCCAAGAGATCCAAAACGTTTACGCCCATAAGCAATCTGTAAAATTTATTCGTGCTTTACTTTTTCGTTTTTCGGTTCTTTTTCGTTTCTTGTTTCTTGTCTATGACTATATCCTTCTAAGTAATACAACAACAACACAATATATATGTTTGATAAAGGCCGATTCCCGCTTGTACGACAACCGGATCAAATCGAAGACGCCAGTTGATCCGACTGTGTCTGCCAACTCCGTGAAACGTGCCAGCAAGCGAGTCCGTCAGGAGATCTGGAATTAGGCGGCTGAATGAATGCGCGTAGCGAACGCTTAAACCGACGGACTTTTCTTTTCCCTGTAACTCTCAGGGAAGCTGCCGGCTGACGTCGCACTAATCTGTCCATCCCCTTTAATTCATTCACTTCTTTTAGCTAGATCGCTTTCCAGGTTGAATCAACTAATTCTTTTTGCCCGCAAACGGAACTAAAATTCTAAAGACTGCCTTGAGAATTTGGTATAAAATTCACAACAATGTCAGCTCCAATTGACATAACACCAGCCAAGCCAACCAACGACGAGAAAAGAGGCAATAACAAGTTACCTTTGTTTAGCGAGTTGTCGAATACTGATACTCCTCCAACCACGTACTACCCTATAGAGGAGGAACTTGATGAATTGGATGATTATGATGTTAGATTTGGTCTGTCTAAAGACGCTTCAAACACTCATTATTCTATCGCTGAAGATAGATTACTCAGAGATCAAGATGCAAAAGTCAGAGCATTCAACTCCATTGCCACCTCCCCCAAAGGATCAAGGTCTTCATCGGTGAATTCTTCAATGACTCGTAGATCTTCTGTTGTTGAGTTTGTCAATCCGCCTCATCCACCATCCTCTTTGAATTTTACAAAGCATCCGACAACTTTACCAACTCCAACGGGTGGTAAGTTTTCGTATAATGCAACCACTCATGAAATAGCACCTGTTTCACCGGCTGTCGTAAGTCACTTACAGGAATCGCCGTTACTGAAGGCTAAATTCAAGATGGGTAGCTTACTAGCAAACGACCATAATTCATCGAGGGATGAACCTTCAAGAGAATTGATAAGTATCTATCAGAGTATTGAAGCGTGCTTGAAAATGAGAGAAAAATATCAGACAGTCTCATTGCAACGCCCCGAAGACAATCCAAAGAATAAACCCGATTGGAAGATCTACCCAGGTGCACCACCTCCATTCTGGAAGAAAGGTGACAAGTACGACACACAGCGGAACCCTGATGATGGGGATCAGAAGGCTGACAATTTCTCGTTAGATAAGTGTGATATTCCGGGACCTGACGAATCTGTCAATTTTAGTTTGAACAACGAAGATGTTTACGAAATTATCGACTCTGAAACAAAAATGCCTCTGGTCAAGGTTCCAACCATAAAAGATTACTATATGGATCTCGATAAAATTGTTTCTATTGCATCTGATGGACCTACCAAATCGTTTGCATTTAAAAGATTAGAATATTTGGAAGCAAAATGGAATTTGTACTTCTTGTTGAACGAACACGAAGAAACATCGGAGTCAAAAAGGAATCCTCATAGAGATTTTTACAACGTCAGAAAAGTTGATACGCACGTTCATCATTCTGCATGCATGAATCAAAAGCACTTATTGAGATTCATCAAACACAAGATGAGACATTGCCCTAATGAAAAAGTAATCCAGAGAGATGGACAAGTGTTGACACTAGAACAGGTGTTTGAATCTTTAAATCTTACTGCTTACGACTTAAGTATCGACACTCTAGATATGCATGCTCACAGGGATACTTTCCATAGATTTGACAAGTTCAACTTGAAATATAATCCAATGGGTGAATCAAGATTAAGAGAAATCTTCCTTAAGACGGATAACTACATCAAAGGTGAATATTTGGCAGAATTGACTAAGGAAGTGTTTGATGATTTGGAATCCTCGAAGTATCAAATGGCCGAATACAGAATTTCAATTTACGGTAGATCACTGGATGAATGGGATAAACTAGCAGCATGGGTTATTGACAACAAGTTATTTTCTCATAATGTTAGATGGTTGATTCAAATTCCAAGATTATACGATGTTTACAAGAAAGGTGGTTTAATTAAAAATTTCCAAGAAGTTGTCAGAAACATATTTCAACCATTATTTGAAGCAACCAAAGATCCATCATCACATCCTAAACTTCACGTTTTCTTACAGAGAGTGATTGGATTTGATTCTGTTGACGATGAATCCAAAGCGGACCGTAGATTCCACAGAAAGTATCCGTTCCCAAGAAGTTGGGACTCACCAGATAATCCACCTTACTCTTATTATATCTACTACCTATATGCCAACATTGCTTCGTTGAACCATTGGAGAGTTAGACGTGGGTTCACAACCTTTGTGTTGCGCCCACATTCAGGAGAAGCAGGTGATCCAGAGCATCTAATCTGCGCATTTTTGGGTGCGGAAGGTATTTCACATGGTATCCTATTGAGAAAATTACCATTCATACAGTACTTGTACTACTTATGCCAGATCGGTATTGCTATGTCGCCTTTATCGAACAACGCATTGTTCTTGACTTATGACAAAAATCCGTTCCCATCTTATTTTAGACGTGGATTGAATGTGTCGTTATCCACTGATGATCCATTGCAATTTTCATATACTAGAGAACCATTGATAGAAGAGTATTCGGTTGCAGCACAGATTTACAAGCTCTCAAACGTTGATATGTCGGAACTAGCCAAGAATTCTGTGTTTATGAGCGGTTTTGAATACCAGTTAAAGAAGCATTGGTTGGGTGCTAATTTTGCTTCCGGTGATGAAGCCGGCAACGATATTCAGAAAACGAATGTTCCAGATATTAGAGTCTCATACAGACTTGAGACACTGGCAATTGAACATGAGCTCGTCAAAAGATACGCACATCTTTATGAAACCTTAAATTGAAAATTTGCATTTTTGTTTTTGCTACGTTTTGTGTGTCATGTGTCAATTTTCTTGGTGCGGTTGCGTTTTATTTCCCCGTTACATTATTGTTTAGACTGAATAAATATTTCTAGATTAATTTAAGACTATAAAAAGTATATATATATAGTAATTATAACGAACTTCTAGCAAATCAATAGGGCTCGTCAAGCAGAATTGTAAGAAACTGGAACTACCGGAACAGTTCCAAATATGTACCCTTCATCATTTTCAATCCGTTTGAATATCTCCATTTTAAACGTTTCTGTGACCATCTCTTGTTCAAACTTTACTACGTCTTGCGGAGAGGAAACTTTAGGACAAACTCCAGACCAATCTTTCAAGTTGTTCATAAAACTTCCTCTATTAAAAGGATGGTCATCATCCCTCAAAGGTACAACTACTCTCAGGTTGGACATTTGAGGATGTAAAATACTCAGATGTCGTTGATTACGCTTTACCGATTGTTCAAGCTCGGCTTCCGTTAAATCATTCTTTCCCAAGATAATTCTGTTTTTGATACTTGGCTCTCCACGCAAAGCCCGTATCTTATTTCTTGCCTTCTTGAGACGCCCAAGGTTCATTCTCTCAATTGAAGTCTCATTTATAGCTATCATATTAATCACAGAACCTAGTAAAACAGAAACAGCCACTAGCCAGAACCCATTAATAATAATCATGATGATGATTGCAGGATGTAAAGTTCCCTCACTTGCAAAATCTTTGATTCTATTGGCAAAACAAAACAAAGATACCAATACGGTCAAGAAGTATGACTCAAAAAGCAAAACAAAAGCAACAAAGTAGGCGTAATTATCATAACCAATCAGAGTTCCAATATACAAGCAGTAATGATCCATCCTGGGACAACATCTGCCCAACCTTGTGAAATGATGCGATCGAAGAACCTTAATAGATTGGCAACTATAGCACCATAGCGGAAGCCCCTGTGAATTACATTCAAAGCAATCAGGAGGTTCTACGAAATCAGTAAGATTTCGATCCACACTCAGCTCATCAACCTCTAACATGCCCTTTTGGTACAGCTCTCCATTTGTGTAAAATTTATTCAAGTTATATGGAGGAACTTTGACAGTCACTTTACCAGGTCCCTTGATAAGTATCAGTGCCCAGTCTATAAGTAGTAATACTAGGATGATGTTGACCACGGCAATCAACGCAATAGCCGTTCGTTCGTGGTGTAGCTTGTCACGTAACTTAGTTATGCAGAATAGGTAGCAGTAAGCATATTCACTGAATCCAAACCAAAGCAAAATCAAGAAAGGTGTAATCGTCCTACCAAGTTCGAATTTGGCTGCCATTATGATCAACAGCTTTGAATGAAATAAACACGTTCAAGTTGTATGCCGGAGAAACCTCTATTTCAGCTCCGAGAAATCTGAGAGAGGCGGGAGTGCGAACATGCAGGATTGCTGAGTCTTGAAAGTAGACAGGAACCAAACTTCTCTTCAGCTGCTATTAGTCTAGGTTAAGCAAACTTGTGTTGTTGCAAAAAATTTAGTAAATTCCAACAAGGATTTCATAGTTTGACTACAGTTACATCAAGAAAATTTCGCAAACGAATCATATCATACATGTTTAATATCTAGATAGCTGAACAAATAAACTAGCCATTACAAACTCTTTAACTGAGTTATGCCTATAAGAATTCGGTTCAACTTTGGGAGATCTTCCGTGAAAACATCACCTAGTTTATAATTCTTTTGGATGGCGGAGAGGTCGGCGTTCTTACTCAATGATTCATCGTCAAGCACCACAAGATCACCGTCAATGTTCTTTTGCAAATGCTCAAGTAACTTCAGCTCCTGTTCTTGCACATCTTCCTCATTATTCTTCCATATCTTTATAGCCAACAGATTTGTAGACGTGCTTGATATTCCAAACTTATTCAAACATTCCATAATGTTTCTCTGAGGAGCCAGATTAAAAATGACCTCAGTATGTAAAGTCTTAGACTTCTTTCTATCGAAACGATCATCCAAAAGACATTTATAAATTGCACTATATAATTGTTCCAAGGATATCACATTAGAAGCATTAATGAAGGCAAAATCGTAATCTTTATTGCCCTTAAGAAGCTGGGCTTTGATCTCATCAGTATTTTTCACCTCGGTGAAATACGCGGCAAAGACACGGAACTCAGGAAAACTTTCAATATTCAACGTCTTGTATGAAACCTCCAACATCCCATTTGCGGTAATACTAGTTATAACACACTTTTGATTCAATAGTTGTTAGAGGGAGAATCCATTTGTTCACCCAGATAATCGATCCCTCATCAAAGATTTGCATCACAAAAGCGAAGCAAAACTTTTTGGCGGCTCAAGGAGCTTGCTGAATCAATTACCTAATCGCAAAATTAATCTAAGTGACATAATACATGACATCAGATTTATTACAGGCAGAAACCAAACAGATCATCATGTATGGGCCATGCTTGAAGCACTGCTTGCAGGAAAACCGGGGAGACTTCTTTTTGGGATCTGATTTTCAGATCTCTCATTTTCGCTTGGTTTTACTGAACTTTGGTCTTTTGGTATTAATTGACACAGGTTGTTACTGTAACAACAAAAAGGAGACACGAAATCGGCCTACGGTAATTTACAAGCATGTCGATTGAGTTTAATCCGTGGTCATCGACTGGTAACAACGAGAATCGCTCACATTCAAACCTTGCCGATCCCTGGAAAGAACCCGACGTTCATAACGATTCTTTTGCGATACCTGATAAGCAGCCCGAACCAAGTTTGCTACCACCGAGTGAAACCAATAGCAATCTTGAGAGCGATACGCATGATAATCCATGGGAAACACAGCCATCGGATTACCAAGTCCCATCTTCAGATCCCCCAACCGTGAGCCTAGATCTTTACGAAAGCTTGACCTCATCAGAAGATCATATATTTAGTTCAGGTAGTCTGGAGACGAAAACAGATGATAAAGCGGTCTTTGCTCCAAGCCTAACCTTGCCCGAGGAAGTTGTGTTTTGTGATGAGCCAAATATGGATACTTCACTTGAAAACAACTCAATTCCGGAGATAGCCAAGCAAAATCAGGAAGAGCTCCCTAACTTTGACAAACCAGGTGAAAACAGTGAGAATAATGATCAAGAAGGTATGAGAGAGGAAGGGGTATATGAACAAGACCCAGAAACAGTACCTTCCATTGACAATCTTGGTGATGACAGCGAGAACAAAGATGATGCGACAGATGAAGAAGATTCTAATGTAGATGATTTTGGGTCCTTTGAGAGTACCAGCGTTGGATCTCTCGTGATACAAGAACTTCCCAAACTTGAGCTTTCGGAGCCGATAAATGATTTGCTAGGTTACATATTTTCAGAAGCCAAACTTGAATTATCAGATGGTAATGAGACAAATAGGGATATATTCTTACACTCAGGTTCTGCAATCAAGTACTACACCATAATAACCGCAAGGCAACGACAGTACGAGTTCTTGAACTCTCCAATTTCGAATTTTCGCTCTCGTGATTATACTAGCAATAGTAGCATACATAAGCAACTAAAAAGGATATCAAAGTCATGGACTATTGTTGAAAAACGTATAGCTTCTGACTCTGATACGAGAAACGAGGATAAGGTTAATCTATTCAACTGGTCATCCAAATCAAAGTCATCCCAAGAGGATTCGAAACAACAACAAAACACTAAAAAATCAATACTTAAAGATTCGAAACATCCACAGAAGATCAATCAGAAGTTATTGAAGCTAGCTTCTCAAAGAAGTCGTAAGCTGATAGAAGAAAGACAAGAAATTTTCAAGCAGAATAAGCTTCGACTCGAGAAGGAAAGAAAAGAAAGAGAGGAAAGAGTCAACCTTGAGAGGAAGAAAAAAGAAGAAGAACTTAAAAAATATGAAATCCCATTAGATCAGCTCTCTGCTACTCCCAGTACTGGTGATGCCCCAATTGGCTTCCAGCGACAAGCGAAGAAGAAAACCTTTTTCAGCAAGATATTTGGCTCTACAAAATCCAAGATTGCATCCGATGGTTTTTCGTCTGAAAATTTCAAGTCAACTGCTGATGCCTGGGGAGAGTCAGGAATGCCACAACCGAAATCTGAAGATGAAGATGATGAGATAATATTCCAGTTGAAGAATCAAAGTAAGGCAAGTATAGGGGATCGCGCACTTGGTGAATTCAATGCTAGTGATGATGATGATGATGAATATGATACAAGTGCACTTACTGGGTATAATCAGATCATACCTACAGAGGCAAAGCAAGATACTGGGGACACAGCCCAAGGGGACTATGATGTTCATGGCGTTGCTGTCGATGATGGCGATGATCCATTTGGTATATTCTTGCAAACTCCAATAGAAAAGGATACAGGCGAACATTTTGTTGACATTACAACTGTATCGAATAATACAGAAAAGTCAGAACCGGTTGTTCCTGAAACAGATGCTTCTATCAACGAAGATCCTTTCATTGAAGAAATCGCATTGAAACCGACAGTCAAGTTAGAAAACATCAAGGGTCTTTCAAAAGATGTCAAACCTGTATCAGCTCCTACTGAAGATGACAGTATGGAAGATGAATTTTCAGATTTTGCAGTTTCACCTCCTCCCGTGTCGCAACCAATCGGGAAATCTCCGCTTGTTATAGATAAAGATATCCTGTCTTCGAAACTTAAGGCCAGAAATCTCTCTGATTCTGATGATGAATGGGGAGATGATGTCACTGGTGAGATATTTTCAAGTGAAGGAGATGCGCCTAAAGGGTCCAATAACCCAACTCTTAAGCAAAAATTGTTCACAAACAAGCAGTGGGGCGGCTCTAATAGTTCCTTTGGATCCATTAATTTTTTATCTGAAAAACAGCCACGTTCCAATCTGGTAGACTCACAAAATTCAAGCAAGCGGCAAGTAAAGCAGTCTAGCACATATCCAGTGGGGCCACTATATAGATCAAACAGTGGCAATAAAAGACAATCAAATTCATTGGGCTTTCCACAAGCCAATTCTTCTGATTTCATACCAGAAGATCTTGTTCCAACGTCAACCTCCATAACGAGCTTCTATCAAAATTCAATCATGAATTCTGGCGATCGATATTTGAGATCTGGCTCGATTTCTAAGAGAAAAACAAGTGTGAACGAGAATATCCGCTCGGTAGATGATGAGTTTGGTGACTTTATGACGGCAGAGTCGGGAAGCTCTATACGGGGCTCTACTGGGGTAACTCGAAATCAAACTAAACCACCTGGACCCAATAATGCTCATACACAGCAACAGAAACCACCCAAAGCAGTAGTCCCTGAATCGAGTACACCTGCTAATTTAATTGATCTCTAAAAGGGGGAAAGGAAAAGGAAAGAGATCGTTTCGCGATTGCACAACACTTGACAACGTTGCAGCCTGTATGTACATATCGAAGCTTACCCCCGTCCGTATATAATGAAAGGTGTTTATACTTAAAATTCGGAAAACAAGCAAATTTTACTATTAATAGAAAACTTGAAGGTGTAACATGTAATGTTTCATGGCCGCCTTATTAGCTTTGCCAGCTGCACGTCCCACAAATCCGACCGAATGGGAAAGAGCCGCTCTGTTGGCGTTGGCCGAAATGGAATTTTACCCCGGATTTCCGCCGCTGCACTGCCTGCATCTCGAGACCCTTTGCTTTCAACTTCTTGTCCACGCCGTTTATACTGATTTGAAGTATACGTGTTTGTGAAGAGGCAAGGAGAAAGAGACTTCCCAAGAATAGTAGGTGAACGAGGATCAGAGATAGAGTGTACTGCAGGTAACCGTGGACAAAAATCTCTATCGTCTATTATCAAGCTCATCGGCAATCACCATGGTGCATCTGATTGGAGTTAACTCTTGCTATCAGTCCCCCAGAATTTGAATATAATATATATATGCTGACGCCCATGTGCTTGATCGCTTTGGTGGATGACTAATACCAATGCACCGGGGAATTGAGAGCTCCTTCCTCTAATGCTTAAGCAAACCGTGATCCGCATCTCCAATTTTTACCCGCGCGTCACCTGTCGGAACAGCTTAATCCCGATTGGGAAAGCACTCCGCTATCGGGCCTGGTCAACTTAACTCAATTAGCTGTTGCTGTTCTATATGCACACAAACAGGGGTGTCACTCGATCATCAAAGGGCAGATAAACCAGCCAAACGAACCCAAACGGCCACGAGTGTGCGCAGGAAAGGCAAGCTTCGTCCAGGACAGAAAAGCCAGGGCTGCAGACCTCAGTGAGCCGCTTGCGAGATATATAATAAGAAATATTATATATGTAGATCTTCTACTATTTTCGCTGTTCGATAAGTTCTATTGTATTCTAATATTTCAACTTGGTTCTTAAAAATCTCCTGGATCCGCTGCTTGTTTTTTTTTTTTTTTTGCCTTTTCCTTTAATGTAATGAATGTATTGATGGACTGATCAAGGCTTTAGAAAGAGCATAGATTATATGCCATCTATATTGATTTGCTTGATTCTGCTAGTAATTAATTATGAAGAAAGAGGAGATTTCACTTGAGACACAAATTGTGGATAATTCGATGGAGTTAGACGAATTATCAAGAGACTCTAGAGATATGGAGCCACGAAAGAAGCAAGTCTCCTTTGGCCTCGTGACACTGGATCATCCTACAGAAACCGGTGAAGATTCAGAGGACTATATCCAACACTCTTCGGCCGGTACTGTCCATAGAAGAATGTCCGCTTCAATACAGCCAAGCTCCCTGTCTCATCCATCATTCGAATCGTCTGCCTTTGACAGCATTGCACCACTATCGCAGAGTGGTTTCAGGTCCGATATCCCTCCACCAATTCCGGAGTCCTTACCTACCACACCTGGATATGAATTGCTAGGAGGTGGTATAGCTGGCGATACGTCAACATCCTATTTCGACCAAATTACGAGCAACAGACCAAAAGCGATACAACTGCCTAGCCAGCAAACTCTGCTAATAAAATCAGATTTGCCAGGTGAACATCGACTTGAAATCAAGAAATTGGAAGGAATGACACTCTCCAATCCTCCAAGAAACCGATGGAGAGTGATTTCAGTTATCATGTGGGCATTTGGAGCTGGACTGGCTGATTCGGCTCCTGGAGCATTGCTTCCTCGTATTGAGGAATACTATGGTATTGGCTATTCCGTTGTTTCTCTTATTTGGCTCGCTAATGCACTTGGATACATATTCATAGCCTTGTTAAGTCATAAGATGGAGGCGGTTCTGGGCAAGAGAAAAATGACGGCAGGTGGCTGTCTATTTCAGTGCATTATGTACTCGTTGATTTCACCTGGCTCGAAATATGCTCTGGTTGTTGTTGGATTCTTCTTTGGTGGTGTTGGATTTGCCACATGCCTATCCCAACAGAACATCTTCTTGAGCAGATTTAAACGTTCTTCAAAGTATTTGGGATTCTATCATGGTGGTTATGGGGCTGGTGCCTGTGTTGGGCCTTTGATCTGTACTGCGCTGGTTAATTCGGGTGTTGCTTGGCATTTCTATTACTTACTGCTACTTGGAATTACAGTGGTCAATTTTTTTAATCAATGGTATGCGTTTAAAGGTTGTGATGAAGATTTGAAACCTTGGGACACGTTTGACCCAAATGCATCGAGTGGTGCAGCAACTACGACCAACACACCTGAGCATTCTACTGATAATACACCTGCACTGGAACTCGACAACGAATTGACCATGATTGGTGAAACGATTGCCTATACAGAAAGCCTTCGTCAGGTTAATGCCGACCCTCGTAATGACTCCTCGTCTCAAGCTTCCAAGTTCCCAACTGACACAACGGAAGCGATCATACCAAAGGGATTATTGAACCTTGCTTTGAAAAATCCTAGAACTTGGCTTCTAGCCTTTTTTGTCTTCTTCTACCAAGGTTCGGAAGTCGCAATTGGTGGTTGGATCGTTACCTACCTTGAAGATTACCGTGATGCCAATACTAAGACTTCTGGTTATGTGGCTTCTGGTTTCTGGGGTGGATTGGCATTTGGCCGACTAGTGTTAACCAGTTCGATTCATAAATGTTTTGGAGCCAAAAGGGCTGCCTTTGTGATGATCATATTTGCAATTGTGACTGCATTACTGACATGGGTCATCCCTAATTCTAATGTGGAGGCTGTTTTTGTTTCATTATGTGGTGTTTCATTTGGTCCAATTTATCCGTTGATGATCACAATTGCTGTACGTGTTCTACCTAGGAAGATCCAAGTTGTTTCTCTGACCATCATGACTGCGTTGGGATCTTCTGGTGGGGCCTTGTTCCCATTTTTGGTTGGATTAGTGAGTCAGTTTCGAGGTGCATTCGTCGTCATGCCTTTCTGTATTGCTTTGCTTGTTGGTACGAGCGTAATTTGGTTCATATTACCAAACCCAGACAGGGGTGTCATCAATAGATTTTACGAACGCATTTGGTGATAAAGTATTGGAAAGATACTTGACTATAGTTTTTGTAGCTGTTTGCTTGTAACTCTTATTTTAATGGGGCAAGTGTTATGTATTCCTAGAAATTCTTTAAGAGGTATATTATGGAAACATTAAGTAACATGTGTATTCGATTCAGGGTTGATATATATATATACAGATACAAATCATATTTATTAGAACGACGGGCTCTACTGCTGCCTTAATAAAGATTTTGCATTTCTATTTTTTTTTTTTTAAATACTTGGTGGTTCGTTATTTATTTTTTTGAATTATCAACAGTTGGGATATAATCGTAGTACCATATTTGTCTTGTTGGGTATTCTGTTGGAACTCTTAATTCAAGCGGGAATCTTCTTCCATATTCTGGTTTGTTGGCGACTTCAAAAAGCCTTTTGCTAACGTTCTTCAAATCTTCATTGGCTTCCTTGACGCTTTCGTATTGTTTCTTCAATTGTTCCTCTTGTTGATGTCTCTTCTCTCTTCTTAATAACGACCAAGCTTTAGTAACAGTCAAATGCTTCACGTAATCTTCGTTGCAGAGTTTGAGCAAACGTGGCTGCTTACGGTTGGCTGACAAAACCGACAACTGGGTCACCACCCTTTGAACTTCTGGACTTAAGCCGGCTCTGGTTCTCTTGAGTCTGACTTGCTGTTTGAGGAAACTGCTGTTGGTGCTGATGATTGTGTTTATATTTTGTCTTGAAAACATTTTGGCCTAATCCTGCACGTTCTGAGTATTGAACTTATCGGGCAAATATACAAGCCCACCGGCTCGATCCTCTTGATGACTCCCAACTTTCAACCTAGTAGTCTCGCAGAGTTGGCCTTTTGGAAAATTTTGTGGGTGCTGATAAGTTGGTAGGCGCACGACTAGACCGCCCTGCCCTCTTTCAATTTTTGGATGTATGGGCCGGTATACATACACCAAGCATCTTAGCTTGTTACCCATATTTTTACCTTTTGGCAGCATCATCAAACCCCATTAGCTGTCCAATTATATTATCTCAAATGACAGATAATAGCTCATCATATCAGCGTGAGGCACTGCCGGTCCCTGTGGTACGCAATGGAAACCCGTATTCACCCAACAACCCATTTGCGGAGCTGGTCAGAAATGAAAACCAGGCTGAGCAAGAACCAGAATTGATCGATTTAACAAACAATGTGAGCAGCCTCACTTTGAATTCGGCTTCAAGTACGCAAGATGCCGATGAAAATGAAAATCCCCACTCAAGACCACCTGAACTACTGCCACAGGATTCAAGACCCCTCTTAAGCGTGCAAACATCAGCTTTAGGCAGTGGAGTTGATCTATCTACACCGATTATTCAGATCGATCCACCTGCATCGTTCACCACAGCTGTCCCTGCGATTCCACCACCACTACCACCACTACCACCCCACCCATCTTTGGTAGAAACTCACTCGTCTAGAATGGACCTGTTTAGGGTCTCTTCAACATCTCGAGCATCAGGCACATCCACAAATGAATCCGAACCGCAGTCTCAGCCTCCCTCACCTTCTCATTCTCGCAGAAGTAGCAGTGTTTCTCTATCAAACGAAACTCAATCTACAGATGAATTGACAAATCAACCGGGAGATCAATTAATGGATCAATCCTCCGCTCAATTGACGGACATATATCAACCAGCCGATGACAGTACGCCTACTGAAGTTGAGCAACAGGATCGCTTGCAAGTAGAACAGCGATTACAACGAGAAGCACTTGAAGAGGAAGAGGCACATATAGCAAGTCTACCACCATCTCCTAACTATACAGAGCTTCCGTCAGTGGGGGAAATTAGTATGCCAAATAGCATGGCAATAAACCCACTCAACATTAATGAGAATACGCCAAGTGAAGATCCCCCTGAATACACTGAACTGAACCCAGTCACTGCGCATCTCATAATGAGACCCCAATTTTCTCAGACTGGCGGTAATAGAGCTGATTCATCGGTTGTGCCACCAATTCTATCCGAGAGACCACCTCGGACCCCATATAGACCTCCAGATAGACCTCCTAGGCCATCGCAACCAGTCACAAACAATCGGTATTCAAGACCTTTGGGCCCTCCTCCGGGTCCGAGACCTTCGCTGTCATCAGGATATCGCAGACCACCTGGACCACCACCACAAGGCCAAAGGCCACCTGGACTGCCACCTTCGCAAGTACAAAGACCACCTGGACCACCACCACAGCAAGGTCAAAGACCATATGCAACTGTTCATCAAATATTGGCACCGCCACCGCTTCCACGTAGACGCGATCAGTAGTGCGGATAGCGTCACGATTCACGACTACCGCGTCGAGTGTTAATACGAATAGCATATGTCTGCCTTTTTTGCCTCCTCCAAATTAACCTGAGTGATATTGTTATTGCCATCATCGATATTTTCGGTGTGACTAGATTATACCCCATTTAGGGGGGAAACCACAGCACGCAATCTAACTATATATACTTTATATAACTACTTTATAAGTTATATCAATGACTAGAATATGCGAATTCTAGATTATCAATTGAACATATCGTTAGGCTCTAGCGTTTCTTCTGGAAGAAACCAGGAGGTAATTATGCTATTTTATAGCCATATCCAAAGACCATAACCTTTTTCTGCACCAATTTAATTCAGTAAGTAGCGGCCATTGAATAATTATTTCAACCTGGTTACATGATAGCTATTCACGAGTAAACAGCATCTGTCACTTCTATATAATGCAAAAGATCCCTTGTTCTGGGTAAAAATTTAAGTCAAATTTACAAAAATAATTCCGATACCGGGAGTCGAACCCGGGTCTGCCCGGTGAAAGCGGACCATGATAGCCGTTACACTATATCGGACTAACATGACTTTTTTCTGGATTTATTGGTGTTGTGTGACATTTTGATCTGTTCATCACGTAATACATTACGTAACCGAATCGAAAGGATAATGCCGCTCGGAGAAATTCAAGATCTTTCCTAGTCAATAGGGGAAGAGTGTGGTATGTTTGAATTTTGTATCTTTACGTTAAGTCTTCTATAGCATCATCTTTTCCCTATTGACACGATAGCTCTCTTAAATGGGTCAGGATTTTTCCTCGTCGAGAATATTATCAGGGTTAGAGTGGTTTGGATTATATAATGCCTCCACAAGTATTCCCATATCTCCATCCGAATATTGAATTTGGATGTGCCAGCGATATCGGTCTCAGTCGTGAATACTCCCCAAGGGCCATAAGAAGTAAGATTCTAAACTAGTCTAAAGAATGCATACTAATTTAACCAACTTTCAACTGGTTAGATACCCCGCAACCTCAAGGTCACACCACCAGCTAACCCAACGTATGGCCAGAGATCCCACGACTAACTCCGTACAGTCAGCATCTTACGTAACGATCATATCCGGATTAGCCACTCAAGTAATACACAAACTTTCACCTTACAGACTTTGTGTAGGGGATATTGTGCTGCGGTTTTATTGGGCCCAAGCCCTGGGGTATGTTTCTGCACGTATTCGTGCTCATGGATAGGTTTGTACTTGATTGGTTCATTTCCAAGTATTGGTGCTTTTACTGGTGCTTTCAACTCATCTAGGAGTTTTTTTCTAGGAATACAAACATTTTCTTAGTTTTCTACCTTCTCTCGATTTATTTTATTTTATTTCATATTTTTACTACTCAAGCTCCTATACGCCACATCGTATAGCATCCTTTCCTAGAATCACCATCGCTTGTTCTCTCCCATATGCTACACCTCATATTTTGACACATATTAGATGAATGTGTGGATCCTGTAGGGTTAATATATTATCTTTCTGTATTTTCTATATATATATATATTGTAATGAACTATAAATAGTTCATCACCAT
Organism: Ogataea paraovalis; assembly: GCA_030565405.1. NCBI lineage: Eukaryota > Fungi > Ascomycota > Pichiomycetes > Pichiales > Pichiaceae > Ogataea > Ogataea paraovalis. The sequence goes on along the minus strand of JAJMBU010000004.1, from coordinate 246,417 downwards.
ATATAGACTTATCATTTAAATAATCGTAACAGATGATTACATCACAAAGCTTCAATAAATCTTTGAAGTCTAACCGCACTGAGAACATATATTTTACTAAACTATTAGTATTATTATTCATAATGCCAAGTGCAAAGTGCCCACATCCAGCCCCGTTTTCTAAATTTAGCTCAACGTGCTGCCCTTTTAGAAACGACTGAATCTTCCCAACATAATTTTAAGTAAGAAATCGAGGCAGAGAGAGATAGATAGAAACTGCGACTTTTGGAAAATATTGCATAATGAGTGAGTCTAACGTCAATTGCAGCCAGTCCCTTTTCCCGAAGTCTTTTACTAGCAGTCAGCCAAATCATTGGAACTAGTTCCTTGGCAGCTTTAAATATATAAACAAGAATTGTGTCGCCCTGCTGTTTGTTTAAAAACCTGACCATCACCAAAAGAAAACTTTGGGCATTGTAGTGCCTTTCAAAGCAGAAACTGCGTCGGAAGTCGACTAGTAACAATGATACCCAGTAAAAATTTAACTAGCTACTTTGTATTACCTTGGATAAACAGGTAAATATACTTCAAAAATGTAAACACATAATCAGTTTTTATTCTACCTTGAGAAATATTCCTTATTATGGTTACAGTTTAGGAATCTGTAAGTGATTCGGACGCCAATTATTAGAGGTCTACCAACCGAAAATGCTGGAAAAATACGCATTTCCAACTTTGGTTTTCTTTTGAATAACTGCATGCTAAGAAACATACCCAGTAGAGAAGAACATATACGAACCAAGTTTAAGTTAGCCCGAGGAATAAGCTCCAGGAGCACTGCCAAGGATCGAATGCGAGTGCGGGCGGTACCTTTTCTCCTCGCCCACAGCTTGCGGGTGCGGCACAAAGTTACTGGGCGAAGTCAAACGGTAAACGGTGCCCAGATTTTTACCTGCGGGGAGATCTGTGCAGACCATATTTAGCCACTTCCATTCAGTTCTAGACGTAGTGTCATGAAAGTCTCAGGAGCAGATGTTTCCTATAAAAAGGTACCATATGTCACTCAATTATTTGGGACTCAGAACTTTTAAATTCTTCTTTGGTAAAACAACACATAACGACCTGCAATCCATTTCCGTAAAACACCCCCCAATGAAATTATCTATCACTTCAATTGCTTTAGGTACTGGAGCTTTGCTTGCCTCCACGGTTTCTGCTGATGATTATGTTATATACGCAGTTTCAACAAAACCCAAAATTGATGGATTAGAATTGACATTTGTTTCAGGTTATGACGAATATGACTGCGTCTTAACCGAGAACTCTAACAGTTTCTACTATGAAGAATCAAATACCATTGTTTTTCCAGACGACTCTGGCTCCCATGCCATGATGTACATGTCACTCTCCAAAGGTAATCAGGTGAAAATGACAGAGACACAGGATTCTAAAATTATTTCATTCGATAGTGGCAATTATATGCTGGTCAACGGTGAGATTGGAAAATTTGCAGCCTGCGTAAACGCTGATGATGACGGGTATGACCTGTATTATTACTCAAGTTCTCTGGACAGCTATGAATGCTACCAAATTGAGCTTGCTCAAGCTGCCAACAATACTTTTATTGAGTGGTCAGACAATTCAACCAGCACAGACTCAGAATATATATACACTACCTCTACTCTATCGACAATCTACTACTCTACCACGAGTAGTTCTGAATATGGTAGCACCCCTGTTCCTCAATGTCCCGCTTAATAAGCTTGGGTTCCATATGAACTTCTCAGTCCCCTTTATCGCTCGTTTTTTTCTTTTTTTTGTCTTTTAGCTTCGTCTTATATATAAAAAGTCTCAAGTATTTAGAAAGTTTTTGTGAAACTTTATTGCACTGAAAAGCTCATAAAGCTTTCAAGTTGTTGCAACATGCATAAAGCAAGACGCAGCTCACAGATACAAAAGGCGTGTAAGGGTTTTGTGTTCCCGAGATCGATCGATCGATCCGATCGACGCGTCAGATATGCTTCCCAAATTGAGCAACGAGATTTTAAAGAGACGCGTCCGTGTTGTGTATATATATATATACATGAACATTTCTGATACTTTGATAAGCAAGGCATAGATTCTCAAAACCACCCAGCGAGCAATTTACATTCAAATGCCTAACAAGTTTGCAATAAACATTATATAGAATAAATTGAACATAATTGCTGCTTGTGTTAGCGAGTATGAAACAGTCGAACCACTGTAGTCTTGGGTTTAAAGCTGTCTCTCTGGAACCAACCAGCAACTGATGCCAGCGAGACCGAGAAGCGGCCGGTAACAACTTGTAGGCCCTCGAGCCACTACTGCAGAGTACGAGCTCTTAACACTATAGCAAATGTCTTTCACTCCACTCCACTCCACCCCAGTCTCCAGGCTGCCAGGCGGGCGGCAAAGACACCAATGACACCGAAAGGCCCCGCCCCACTTCACCACGTGACCCACGACGCCAAACCCCAAACGGACCCAATTTTCCCAAAGGGGCAACCCTGAGGTGAGCGGTGCTCCACCGGGCAGGAAAACTTTTCCACCGCCATGCCCGTGCAATGCTCGTGCGGTGCTCGTGCGGTGCCACGGGGAGGAGAGCCCACTGGCTCGCAGTCTGGCACGCCTGCAGGATGGGAGATTGGAGATAGTGAGTGGTACGGAAGTTACTTGCTTCCAGATAACCTTGTAGTTCGTCTTCTGTAAGACGTGAACGATATTTGATCACTTGTTTCTTCAATAACCGTACCACACTTCTACAAATCTTGACCAGTTTTTGAATAAGTTGGGTGTGCGATTGTTTACAAAAGGAGACTCGCCTAATTCCCTGTCAACACCATTTTTGATACACCTCCTTTGGATTAGAAACCTTTGATTTGGGTTTACCCGACGCAAAATATAACTTTTTCTTTTATATCTTGCTTTTAATTGACCTACCAATCGATACTAGAAGGTGCTATTGATTAAAATTGCCCTTATCAGGTAAATTTATCAAATATGCAAGACGTTTACTTAGCCACCTACTCACATGTAAGTATACACATATCCTCCTTGTACTCGCATGGATATTACTATGGGACGTTTTCTCTTTCCATCTATAAAGTCAATTTCACTAACATTTTTTTAACAGGTTGATGTGTTTGAGAGTACTGTCAATGAAATTCCTTTGATGCGTAGATGCAGTGACAACTGGGTAAATGCTACGCAGATCTTGAAAATCGCTGGTTTCGGTAAGGCCCAAAGAACTAGGCTGCTAGAGAGAGAGGTGCATCAATATGAGCATCAAAAGATTCAAGGAGGTCATGGACGTTTCCAAGGTACTTGGGTGCCTTTATCCTTTGCTAAGGACTTAGCACTATTGCATAAGGTTCCTGAATCCGATACAAAAGTTTTATTCTATGACCCCGAAAAAGACGGACCTGTTGAAAGAAAAGTAAATTCGAAATCAACTACCTCGTCCAGTTTACTTGATAGTAAGAAGAGAAAGATGAAATCTGAACCAAGCAACTCGCCAAAAGGCAAAAAAGTTGGACCAAATTCTTCGATGATGATTTCTTCATCTACTCAGAAGTCGAACAAGAATTATTCTGCTATAAGATCTGGAACCCTTGGACCTCCAACTTTCAATGCGACTGCAAATGCCAGACCAACAGGACCAATAGCTCATCAATTCTCTTTTCCTCCTACTCAGCAACCGTACACTGGTAGCAAATCAGACCATCAATACTTCCAATCTCCATCCTTCCAGAATATGAATCAGATCTCGTTCCAGCAACAAAGTGCACTGATTTTTGCTCAACAGCAGCAGCAGCTTCAGCTTCAGCACCAAGGACAACAACATCAATTGCCTCAATTTCAGCAGCAATATCAGACCGAACAACTTCAATCACAACAACAGAAATTACAACAGGAGCAACTGCAGCACCTGGTCAATCAACAACAACACAAACAACAACCACATCATATACATCAACGCCAACAGAGCCAAATTCCTATACAAAACTTTGCTCAGTTTCAACAGCAAACTCATTCTCAACGATTTGGTCACAATTATAATAATTTTGGCTCATTGTCAACTACCGACGGTTCACAAGATGAGCTACATTTGCATAGAACAAACTCTGACACTTCTACATCCTCTGGAGAACTTGATACAGAATTTAAACATGCTTCTCATATCTCGGAGATTAACATCAAACAACAGCATCAACTACAGCAGGCATTCAATGTTCATTCTAACGAGATCTCACTGCCGCAGGCGTCCGAATATCCACAAGAGGATGAATCAGTTGTTTCTGCGGAATTCGACTACTATACCGAGAAGTTACTTAGCTTCTTCAGTAGTGATAACGAGCCAATACCCGATTTCATCTTAAATCCTCCTGCTGATTTTGAAATTAACAAGGCCATTGATGCTGAAGGCCATACACCGTTACACTGGGCTTCCGCTCTAGCTTCATTGAGCGTTATAGAAGCTCTCATTGCAAAGGAGGCAAATCCTCTGATTTGGAATAATGCTGGTATGAACTGTCTTTCAAAGTTGATTCATTTCACTAATTCTTACGATGTTAAAAACTTTAAAGTGATTTTACATTTGTTGCGTCAGTGCCTTATCGTTCCAGACAAGCATGGCAGAACACCATTGCATTATATAATGGAGTTATCGAAATCGGCTAATAAATTCAATGGATTGAATTATTACTTCCAGGAAATTGTTCAATTTATTGCTTTCCAACAAAGGGAGGCTGAAAAGTTAATGGTGGACTCGAAACAAGACAAAGATCTTTTAAAGATATTGATCAATCATCAAGATAAAGACGGAAATGCTGCTTTACATCTTGCTATTCGTAGTAACGAACCCCATTTCATCAAGGAATTAATCAAGTTGGGTGCAGACACAAAGGCCGTTGGTTTGGAGAATATTCCTTACGATATCTCAAAAGAATTGAATGAACAGAGCTGGAATCAGTTGTCTTCGACTCCAATGAACCAGATTCAGCCAACCATAAGCTCTCATTCAACTCCTCAAACCCAAATAGTCGAACAACAAACACCAAGAAAACTTTCCTTGAATGCATTGCCAAAGATTGAGGAAACTCCTGAAATGCTAGATATAAATGAAAATAAGGAAAATTTGTTTGATGAGATTATTCCAAAACATGGACAGCCTATAGTGAAAGCATTCGATCCTTCAAAAACAAAGGATGCAAGCACCATCAAGGCTCAACGCAGCGAACCTCCAATGAGTTTGACAACACCAGTTGATCTTCAGCTCAAAAAATCACCAGACTCACCAATAAAGGTTACAGATGCCTCATCCCTATTTGTTGATTCTCTTCGTTCATTCAAGGACACTTTACCGAATGTACTAGATTCCTTAAAAGAATCATTTGAAGACGAAATTTCTTCCAAGTCCGAAGAGATTAAACATAATAAGACGACTTTGCACAACCTTGAGAAAGAAATTGATTTGCTACAAAACAAAAACTTGAAGATGCTTCGTGAAGTCTTTTCTGATGACCAACAAGGACCAAATGAATCGCAACTCAAACAACTTTTGAACAATTCAACCACATTGGAAGTTCAAAATAACGCTACAGAGTTACAACCAACCTTCAAGATGAAAGAGAGACTTCCTATCGAGCTGAACAACAAGCTACGTTTGTACAGACAAGAGTTACAGGATAAGCACACTCAATTAACGAACCTGTACGAAAGATCTCAAGCATTAGAATTAGCCAAGTTGGTCCACAACGAGGAAACTAAGATTGCCACGACTTCCTCAGATTATGAATACAGATACGATGAACAACATGCCTCCGGATCTAAATATCTTCCTCGTAGGTTTAGCCTTGCAATTCAGCTTTCTTATCTACAGATCACAAGACGGAGCTTGATCGAAACCGTTGCCACTACCGTTAGCGGTGGGAAAAACCCTACCAAGCCAAAAATCGTTTCAGATGTTTCAGATCAACTTGAAGAATTGGAAGACCTTGAAGATGATTACGCAATTGATGCTGGCGACGGAGAAGATGAAGAAGTTGAAGATGTGTTGGGTGGTCCTAAGAAGAAAGTCAGCTCGATGACCCGTGAGGAAATTCAGGAAAGACGGACTCAGGCGAAGTTGTACCTTTATAAGAAATTAATTTCTAACATTTGCAGCTTGCCAATGGAAGAGATTGATGAAGAACTTTTAAGCGGAATTGAGTTCAGGTTACAAACTACAAATTAATCCGTTTCTACTTATTCTTCTGTCAGAAATTGTATTCTGCTTCATTATTATATCATTCTTTTATTAACCCGGAACTCTTTTCTATCTATTTATGAACATTTATGAAGGAGATTTGACCTTCCTTGTTTACTTACGTGTATATTTTTGTTTACTTTTTACCATTTTTGAAATTCATTACGTTTTACCTTTATTATAGTTTTATTTACCAATCCCGCTAATTTTCTCTGAGTAACTCAAGAGCAGAAAAAATATGTTTCGAATTCAAGCCCTACCTTTTTTTATTTAACTGCATGTATAAACTAAAGAACGAAACAAATATATTATTGATGGAGTGAACTATTAAAACAAGAATAAATATATAGAAAAAAATAATAAAAAAGAAAAAAAAAATATGCTAAGATTTTATACGACGATAAATGGTAGCATTATAATCGCTATCCAACAACATGGTAAACATTTCCCGCTCAAAAATAGAAACAAAATCTATTCTTTACTCAAATCGACTGATCCAATAGCCCATATCTCCTTTTCATCCTCAAATTGATCAGAGAACATCGCCTCCTTATCACCTCCAGCAGCAAGCTTCTCCCTTTCAGCAGCAGCCAAACGTGACGCAATTCTCTTGAAATATTCAGTAACCGCTCGCAACTGAATACTCGTTCCTGAAACAGACTCAATGGTCGATGCACCATTCCTGCTTGAAACATAAGAATTGAAAAATTCAGCATTTTCGTCGTTGACCAAGTCAAAAATAGCCAAAAATGATTTTTCTGCAGCTAATTTGATAGGAATAATTGGATCTCTAACACATGCAAACACAGCTGGAGCTAGAATTTCAATATTTGACTTAATGCAGAAATCATAATCGAATCTGCAAACAGTTCTGACCACGACCAATGCCAATCTTCTCGTATCAAGCGAATTGGAAACTGGAGATGACACAGAGACTGCCAATTGGGTGATCACTTTGGTAACCAAAGGTGCTATATCTTCACTAGTTCCAAACTTACCTAATGAAAGCAATAACTTACCAGCTGCGATGGTAGCATTGTCACTAACGTATGGCATAGGAGAGGCACTTGCGTTATTGATAAATTCAACAGATTCATCAAATAAACCAGTTTTGAATATATGTTCTGGTGAATCTTTCAAGAATGCGTTCAAGGTCAAAACCGCAAAACTAGCAGAATTCAAATCGGAGAGGTCAGCATCCAAGACTTTATTTTTGATTATCTTGATTGCTTCATCAGATGACAAAATCTTCGACAAAGCTCCAATCAACTTAGCATAAGCAATTGTGGCACTCAATGCAGAACCATTACTGAACATTTCTGATTCAATGAGTGACATAACACCTGTCTTTGAAGCCTCGCTCATCTTACTACCGGCCTTAGAAACAACCTCTAGTAACGCTTTCAACATAGCAGTCTTAACACCAATATTCTCTTCACCAGCAGCAGCCTTTGCACCACTTAATAACTCAGTGACCAAAGGGTCAACTCTAGGCTGGAACTCAATTAAAGTACCCAACGCTTTGGCAGCTCTTGATCTTAACAACTCGTTAGATGTATCGCTCAATGACTTGACAAAAGTACGCTGCAATTGAGGAATAAATGGACGGAGGAATTGCGGAACTTTTGCAAACAATTTGTTCAAGGCAAGTAAGATGGAACTCTTAACATCACCACCAAATCTTTCACCAATCACTCTGATTAACGGACCAACAATAACGGTAACGAATGGCTTTAAGGCAGTTGCAGGAGTGCGTTCCACAATATCAGCAATACCATTTGCAGACTGTTCTCTTTGGCCAGCGGAACCATACATTAAACCATGCAAAAATATTGGTAAGATGCAGTTCGGTCCCTTTGGTAACGAGAAAACGTACAATTCTTCCTTTCCAGCACCAATTGAGGAAAGGGTCTGTTGAGCAGGACCAACTAATCTTTCTAAGCTTTCCTTCGATTGCTTCTTGACTAATGCACTGAGGGCTTCAAAGCTATTTTTAGCAACCTCTCTGTCAGAGCTATCCAATGACAAAATACATTGAATCACAATATCTTGAGTATACGCTGAGTAGTCCAAGGTACTTGATGCAAAGAATTCAGGTAAGACCTTATAAATGATAGAGACCCTTTCATCATCCTCATGTCTCATTAGTGACAAAACCTGTTGCATTAATGGGTGGCAACCTTGGTCAGAGTCAACAGCAAGTAAAGTTCGTGTCAAAGCTGATAGTAACTCTTGTTCATCACCAACAGATGAAATAATCGCATCAATCAAAGCATTAATGATGGTGGACAATCTTTTATATAAGGCAGAGCCAGCGACTTCAGCCAAAGCACCTAATGCTGGGGCATTAATTGGTGGCGTCAACAATGATGGAATCAAAATAGGGAAGATAACATCGGCTTTTGTAGCCATGATCTCTTCCAAGGCCGACAAAGCATTCTCTGAATCATCAGTGTTCAACATCTCCAAGAGACGTGGAATAATTTCATCAACAGCTGTATTACCAATAGCATCTTGTAAAACATCAAATGCTTGAGCAGCTGCTTCCCTAACACCAGGGTTTGGATCAATAAGAGCATCACGAATGATGTTGAATAATATTTCTTGGTACTCAACAACATTTTCGGTACTGGTAGATTCAATCAATTCTCGAACAGCAATACATATACCTTGTTTGGCATCCGAATCTGATGAGATCAGCGATTCCTCTAGCGTTGGTAACAACTGCGACAATGCATTACCACCGACTCTCTTGACCATTTCTCCCAAAGTAGTAGCAGCGATAGATCTCTGCTCTTCATCAGATGAGGCCAATCTACGAACAATAATTTGTGTAAGAGTTGGCAAGATCTCTCTAACTGTCTTTGGAGTATTGGCGACAAGAGCCTTCCAAATGTTGACGGTAGCAACTCTAACAGGACCAGAAGTATCAGATCTACAAACGAACAAAGAAGCCAAAATACGATCACGTCTTTCGTTACCAAGAACTTCGTCAAAGGCTCTGTTGACGTTAACCGACACCGTAGTAAAGTCGTCTGATAATTCTAACTTACCGGTGATACCAGAGATCTTGAACAACAAATCACCAGTCAATTCAACAGAAGACAATCTGATACGTGGGTTTGATTCTGATAATCCTCTTTCTAATTCAGGCAACAACAAATCAACAGCCTTACTAGCGTAGTTACTAACGATAAGACGACCTGATCTCAAAGCAGTGTCTCTGATATCCTCATCAAGATCGGCCAATCCTGACAAAATTGGTGGAATAGTTCTAGACAAATACGGAGCAAACTGGCTACCAAAACAGACAGGCAAGAAGAGCAACAGTGGCATGAAACCTGCACGAATGTAAGCATTTGGAGAAGTAGTACCACTCAATATAGTTGGTAACAGTTCATCTAACTTGCTCAAACCGATACCACTAATAACCTCAGCTAAGGCTTGGGCGCAACCAATTCTATCACCGGCTCTGGTTTCATCACGTAGGGTGTTGATCAACCGTGGAATTAAGCCAGGGAATCTTTCTTCACCTAATTTCTCGACCAACGAGCCCAATGCACGAGCTGCAGTAGCTCTAGTTTGCGGAACAGGGTCAACCATAGACTCTTCTAACTCAGAAACCAATTCAGGCAAATATGGAATCAAATCCTTGGAATCCACCAAAATAGACATATTACCAACAATTTGACATGCCTTTCTTTTAGTTGTCGCTGATCTATCATGCATACCCCTATGAATAACGTGGATGATCAAGGCTAGTGATGGTCCATCAATATAGTGAACGAATTGTGTTTGGATCAAGCTGTTTAGTGCATCATTTGTGTATTTTGTTGGATCACCAATAGCCTTCAACAATGTTGGAACCAGTTCTTGAATTTCAGGATTTCTAATGACCTCACCAAACCTCTTTAAAGATTGATCTGCTGCTTTTCTAACTTCCTTGTGCGAGTCATTTAAAACACTAACAATTTCAGGAATAATAGTTGGTAATGAAGCTGACAATTGAGTTGGGTCTAAGTACGCCATGGAACCCAAAAGTTCGACAGAGCCCTTCTTGGTTCTCCATGCAATGTCATTCAAGTTACCAATTGCCAAAGGAATTAATTTCTTAATACCAAAACTGGTGGTGTTCTTCATGATCATTCTTGCAGCATAATCAGCTGCTTCTCTCACTTCTGAGGTTTGATCACCTAGAAATTTCAAGACAATTGGCAAAATTTCAATAACATATGGTTCAAATAGGGGACCCAATGACTGGGAGAGAGTTTCAAAGGAGAAAGAAACACCTTCTCTTTTCTTTGGATCCCGTTTATCATCAGAAGCTTCAGCTAGGTTACGCATAACGTCGTTTTCAGCAAGGGATTTAAGACCAGCACCTTTAACTAAACCAGCAATACCATAAGCAGCACCTCTTCTTTTAGCAAGAGAGTTAGCATTGAATAAGTTTTCAAATAATTTATCAAAGTAGGACCCTAGCTTGGTCTTGGTGGCTGGAACTAATGGCGCAATACATTCAGAGACGGCAAATTGAACATCTTCAGATGGAGTGTCCAACGCTTTCAACAATCTTGAGACGATTTCGTCAATTCTGCTATCTGATTCATCCAAGTGGCGAGCCAAATTACCATATAAAATGATAATACTCTCCTTAATATGATCTTGGACCTTGGTACCTTCGTCCTTAGAATTCAAACCAGCTTCAAAAATTGGAATTAAAATTTCAACATTGGTCTTACCGTGTGCATTAATGATAGCCATACCCGCTTCTTGTAATTCTTGTCTGACAACAGAGTCCTTATCGCCTAAACCTCTTTCATCGACCAAGAACTTGAAGACCTGTTCAACTTCCGAGGAGCCATCGAATGTAGAAGCCAAATATTTCAAGCATAACGCAACACCACTTCTTTCTTCCCATGTATCCTTTTGATCAGCAGAAGACTTAATGATCAAACCGAATTCATCCTTTATTGGTGGCGGTGGCTTTTCCTTCACTCTATATAACTCTAACAAGCTGTTCAATGTTTGCACAAAAGTCTCTGTTGATCCCAATTCGATAACACTGTTGGCTAGCGCTCTGGCAACCGACAACCTAATCCCATTATCTGGATTTCCCAAATATGGAATCAATTTTGATGGCACCGTAGAGTCGAAGCTAAATTCACTCTCTTCCCAAATCGTCTTAGCAATGGCGCTGTTCGATTCCTCATTATCAAAAGTAGCAATACATAGCTCTTCATTAAATCCAAGTTCTGTCAAATCAAACTCTTGATCCAATGCCTCTAAGATCGATGTTCTCACGAATGTGGAAGTGTCAATACATTTAGATAAGATTAGATGCAAATCTTCATTGGAAATGTTAACGGATATGTTTTGGGCAAGAGCCATGAAACAGTCTTTTGAGATTTTGGCCTTTGATGGAACAGTCATTAATGACAATAAGTTGACGATGATTGGTGTTCTTGGTATAGTCTCGTCTTGGAAAACTTCACAGTGAGCCGAAATGATTTCAATGGCCATCGACAATTGTTCTTCTTCTGGATCCTCCTCAGAGAATTCAGAGTTTACTTGTAACTTACCCTTTCTGCCACTCTTCAAAACGTATGCCTTACCATTTTCAATAACTTTGACAAGTAAGGTCAAAATGTACATCAAAGTTAGTGCATCAAACGACATTTTATCAGAAGCTAACTTTAGACCAAACAATTGAGATGAGAGAAGTTCATTGATCGGTTGACCAGTATACTGTTCTGGAATAAAGTCTATACCGTAAAGTCTCAAGGTGGTAGCTCCGATCCAGTCTAAGCTCGAGTTCCCTGTCAATGAGTGCGAAGGTAAAACTTTGGACATAGTCAAGAAACAGGTAGTAGATAAGCTTCCAATCAATCGCTTGGAATCAGAGGACTTAAGAATATCCAAGATTCTAGAAATTGCAACAGGGAACCAAACTGCTTCACCATTCGAGACAGTAGCAGCTTCTTCTGAAAGAGAGATGACCAATTCAAGACCACGACGAACTTTGTTGTAATCATGCTTCAATTCGTTTCTGATATCGGATTCTAACTGTAGTTGTTGATTGATTAATGCCTGTTCCTCCTTAGTATATTTTTTAGCAACTGGTTTCTTTCCAGAGGTATTCTTACGAACTGATTCTTCCCATTTTAATGTTTCATATTCTTTTGAATTTTTGTTTAGTTGTTGTTTCTTTTGATTCTTTTCTAGCACATCGACTACTAATTGACCTTCGGGAGCTTTAAATATCGCATACTTGGTATCATCGATTGCATGGATAGTTGAAACATCTAGATCTTGAGAAATAACTTCTGTCACTCTTGGGACAATAGCATCAGTTGAGATGAAAGCTAAAGTAGCAATTGCATTGCATGCAGCTTTGTAGATACCACTTGCATGAGTCTCATCATTAGCTTCAATTAATATTTTAGATAGCTTGGAGACGATCAATTCAGCGTTTCGCGAGGCAACTAAACCTGGGTCCATCAAGGATCTTTGACATATGCCAACCCATCCACCTTTAATCACCTGCAATGCTGAATGGTGAGAAACAACTAATAAATCAACTAATTGCATCTCCAATAGTTTCTTATCAACGGATTCAGCTGGTTTGGAGATAGCAGAAATCACAGGCAAAAGGTGAGAGAAGTTCAATTGATCCTTTTCTCCAACAGTGCCTAGGTATGTTTCCATTGCAGCAGTGACGGAAGCAGAAACGTATTTCTGATTATTCAAGTATGCAGATTCAAGTAATGATACAGCAAGTTGCCTGATATCGTGTTTAATTGTAGGAGAAACACACGAGTAGATCCAAGCATAACCAAAGTCTGGAGAGGCAGAAACTATATATTTGCTCAAACAAGCTAAGGACTTAACGAACCATTTTTGCTCTTCTTGAGTAACACACTTGGAATAGATCTTATGGTTGAGTAATATGGATGGTTTTTCACCGTCAGCAAATGCCCTTTCAGCAATACTTGCATTTTCAATTAAGCTGAGTAAGCTATCATCATCTAGTTTGTTTTTCAAATACTCGGCGACAGTAATAGACGCATATCCTCCAGAAATCAACTTATTGGAAACACTTGGAAGTGGTGAAGCAACACATTCTTCAAAAGTCTTAAGTAAAAGCGGTGTTGTTATGTTTAATAATTCGACAAACTTTGAGGGTGTTTCAGTTTCAAGTACGGCTTGGGAGAAGCTGACCGTCCAACACTTTCTTAAGACCTGCTTTTTATCTTGCAATCCACTCTTAATAGCATCGATAACTTTGGCTTCCAAAGTTGAAGGAGAATTTTCAAGCAGATAAACAAGATGTGGCATAAATGCATTCAGCACAGCGGTAAGAGATAGCTCATTTGAATCTTTAGTAACCAAAGGTAATAAGCCTGAAATAACTTTCGAAGCAACTGCATCAGAATTCTTTGGGATAAACGCTAGAGAATTTGCAATTAAAACCTTTTGGTCAGCTGCAGTTGCAGTTAAAGTCTTGAGAATCTTGAGTAACTCATCTGTAATCAAAACTAAATTCTCTTCAGAAGTGCCGACTGAATTAACCAAAATAACTTTCACTGTTTCTGCTGATCCAGCTCTTGCTGTTTCTTTGGTTGATTTAAATCCAGACATTATCTGAGTTAATAGCTTACTTTTAGACAAAGATTGACAAATGTCAATCTTTGATTTGTCAAAGCTTTTAAACAAATATGGTGCCAATCTTCCCAAGGCAAGTTCTGCGTTTCTTAAAGTCGCCTTTTCTAAAGCCGGCATAATGGCTTTTTCTAAATCATCTGTTGTAACAAATTCAGAAAGAAAGTAACCAAATGCTATGAGCGAGAATCTCTGGGGTATCACTTTAGTGGATAAAACGTCTTTAGTGAAGAATGCTAGGATATCTTCCTTTCTATCATTAAGAAGGCTCAATGCCGCTGAGTTGTTGGTCAACGAAGATATATAAGTGGCCGCATATGTCAAAAATCCGATATGGGATAATGTGCCAGAGATAGGCAAATTGGCATCACAAATGATCTTGACATACTCATCAATGTACTTTGGATCAAGTTTAAGCATACTGACAATTGATTGTTTGATATGCCTCTGTGAGGCATCTAGAAGCCTCTTTTGATGTTGCTTTTGCTCACCAGATTTCTCTTTTTCTTGCTCCAAGCCTGCAATGGAGTTAATAAGATTCACACTCGATGTAATAAGCTCTTTGGATGCATTTTGAAACTTGGATAATTTCGCAGCTTCATAAGTAATGTGGATGTTCCAGTTGAGTAAAGTCAATAAATCCGTACTGGCCAATGGTCTTGAAGAAAGATCGTTGATGAATTGTGACAAGACTTTCAAGTATCTATCCGTGTTGATAGCAAGGAACAACGTGAATGACTGAAGTACGTTTTGGTTGAACTTATTATCCAGTGGGTAGTTCAGATAGGTTCTTAAAACATTCAAACAAATAATATCCAGCTTTTCTGAACTCAAATTAGCGGAATCATTCTTCAAGGTAGTATTAATCCAGCTAATTGAAGAATTTTTTGCATTTGTTGAAGATTGCTTCAATAAGTTCAAATGACTCCAAATATCATCCAATGTGAGTTCCCCTGAAGAACTCATTGTGACTTAAGATTGAACGATATATAAGTTACAAAAAGCCAACCAAATGAGCTTTTCAGTAAGTTAATTATATAAGTAGAAAAGTATAAGCTGAAATTTGTGGATTACGAAGAGTTCTTTTTTCTATTTTGAAGCAATATCTCCAGTGGTTCTTTGCAGTCCAATAACCATTGCAGATTCCTCACCGAATTCGCTGCATTATCAAAACACTACCAATTTTTCAAATTTTTCAATGAAGGGTAGTGCAGGCTCAAAAAGATGGGGACTTCTCAGAATTATTTCTGCTCCTTGACTTACTTAGCTGGTTAGGTAATTGGGAATTAGATGCCTCTTTTAACAATCATAATTATGGATTATGGTTGGTGAAACACAATGTTTATTGTATATGCTCATGTCACACATAAAAACTGATAGTTCATTTAACTCTAATTGATTGTATTGAATTACTGCGGATAGAATCGTGGCTGCTACAATCATATATTAGACTAGTTGAAATAAAATCAGAAAGAGCAAATTCTAGCTGACTGATTACATAAGCTCACAATAAAAATTACCTAATATATATTTTTGGCAGCCAAAGGCAAGGGTGTAAACAGTTAAATTATTAGTGATTGATTACGTAAATCATAATTAATATGCGTGCTTTAGCAGTTCTCCCTGGTTGCAGATCGGGGCTGGCTCCTGCTTATCGTGATCCGTTGCAGACCAGAGGCTCGCTGATCTCGAACTCAATAACCCATCACAAAGGGATAGAAAGATTTCATCATTCAGTACTTTTTCTTTGTAAGAATTCATAAGCTAGCCAGAAGGGAAAACCCGATCTCCTCACTACAGAATGTATACGAAAATCCGAAGAGAGCCATAATTTTCCGGCGCAGATATAGTTTTTCCGAGGGCTTCATTGTTGAAGAATTGAGTTTCACTGTTTCCACAGAAAGGTGGTCAATTAGATTTGGTTTTGTGTGTGTTTGGCAAGAAACATAACAGACAACATGGTTGAAATAAAACTGACAGCACCAGATGCTTAATAATATTGGACCGACACTCGATATGGAAATGGTGTTTGTTTCAGAGTGTCTCAAACGTAGCAGGAGTAAAGAACCAGAAAGAAACAATAGATGGCGGTTAACAAATTCGCATTGCAACCTTAAATATACACAAATTATAATGTGTATATATATATATATATATATATGTATCCTGTGTTCTTCTGAACCGTGATAACTCGTTTAGTTCTAGGATCCTCCATAAAACAGCAGCAAGAAACTTACTTTTCTTTTCTCAATTCTTTCGCTAAGAGAGACAAAAGGTATCATGTTACCAAAGAAGCAGGTCACTTCTTTCCAGAGAGATAGACGTATGATTTTAAATCCTTTCCCACCAAATATATCATACTCTAAGGATATCCATCTATATAAAACCGTGGGAGTAGTTCTGTATAAGCTCAAGTCAAGTGTCAATATGTGTATATAGCTTGTCGACGATAGATGTATACAGTCTGTGTGTAAATGAATCACAGCTAACCGCAGATCGATCACAGAACTGTCAGCCGTCAAGCAAACCTAGTGAGCTAACAAGACAGTTTCCGCCGCCGCCAACTCCCGGCTGCCGCGCTGCCCAGCGCCAGCACGCCCACATAGGCCTACATAGGCCCACGTACCCGCCCCCACGAACATCCCGCGAATCTCTGGGAGACCTGGCCTACATATCCTATCCAGCCGCAGTCTAGCAGGAGCTGAGCTCAGATACAACAAACGATCTGGCTAGTTTTATTAATTGCACCCCTCCAAACCTACTCATCTTCTTCATCCACAGTTCGGTTGGCTATCAAATCCCATTGTAATCTATACTTTTCTTCCTTTTAGTCATTTGCAATACACCTATTTTTTGTCACAGATAATAATATCATACTGTTGTCCTGAGATCTAGAACCACTGTTTATTTTCTTTATCGGGTTCGAATTTTTCTCTCACAGCAAAACCACCACACACACATTGCAACACAAAGGTTTTTGTTTTATAATACAGCGCCATCATGGGAAAAACACCCAAGAAAACTCAACGTCAGCCAACATTATTTGATATCAGATTGAGATCTGCTGACAGGGATGCTGTTGTTTTAAAAGGTCCAGAGAATGAAGCGGCACCCGTGTTGCTTTCCGGTGTAATTGCACTATCTGTCGTTGACCCAATTACCATAAAAAAGCTTTCTTTGAAGTTGTTTGCCACTTTGAAACTGAACTGGGAGGATACCATTAAAACAACAAAATCCACTTATACGAGACCGATCAAGTACACGAAAATCTTGTACGATTTTGAATGGGATACCTTAAATTTAAATGGGTTCTTGCATACTCATAATAACCAATTGAGTTCCTCATTTGACAGTAGTTCTGCCCCCCAGCTACTAAGAAGTTCATCTACATCAGGTTTCACAACAGGTAGACTCACCCGATCAAATCATTCCTCCACAACGTCTTTGAATGGGTTGGTTTCCAATAAATCATCCACCCAACTTAACAAACACAAGTCATCTTCCAATTTGAGCTCTTTGAATTTATCAGCTTTCTCATCAGGTTCCTCGACAAAAAGTGAATCTGTCACTCTACCCGAAGGAAACTACGAGTTTCCATTCCAAACAATTTTGGAAGGTTCGATTCCCGAGTCAGTCGAGGGACTACCAGGGTGCTCAGTGGTCTACAGACTTCAGTCAACAATAGAGAGAGGCCGTTTCTCTAATCCGATTGTTACCAAAAAGCACATTCATGTTATCAGGACACTTGCGGCAGATGCACCTGATCTCACCGAAACAGTCGCAGTTGATAACACTTGGCCAGGAAAGATCGACTATTCAATCAGCGTTCCAACTAGGGCTATCGCTATAGGCTCTAAATGCAAGATTGAGATGATTTTGGTTCCATTACTAAAGGGTTTAAAGTTAGGCACGATAAAGATCGCTTTGGTGGAACATTACAGTTTTGCATCCACCACTTCAAGTCATCAGGGAGAGAGGGACGTGGTAAAAAAGTCACTGCGTAAGATTACTATTGATCAGCACGGGAAAGATGTATGGACTGAAAGCGAAATGGACATAGACGGGGTCTTTTTTCGCAGTCCTGAAGTTGTGCTAGCTCAAGATAAATGGGAGATCAACACTTTTCTTGATTTACCTCCAAAGTTGGCGATGATGACCCAAGATTGCGACATTCCTCATTACGTGAAAGTTAGACACAAGCTAAAGTTTTCTATTGGTCTAATTAATTTTGATGGACATGTATCTGAACTGAGGGCAACCCTACCGATCTCATTATTTATCAGTCCGTTTGTTCCAATTAAAGCGAAGGGGCTAAACGAATTTGATGAAGGTTTTAGGTATCAAAATGTCGAGGATGTCACAATCCATTACAAGGGTGAGGATGTGCTCTTTGACCATGACATAACAAGACACCTTGCTTCGAATCCGACAACACCAGCTGCCGTGTCTCCTGTTGGTGGGAACTCAAGTGCAGATTTATCCCGTCTAGTCTCAACGCAAATGACAGCCAATGAGGGTGCATCCCCAAATCTCCAAACTGTTCAATATAATACTCAAGATTTAATGGCTCCTCCGAATTACGAAAATCACGTCTATGACAGGCTATGGTCCGAGGTTGGAACCCCTGTAGAGTCTCCAACTCTTTCAGGTATGAACACTCCTAGTGCAATTGATATACCATCAAATCTATCGACAAGCGCACCGAACTTATCGAGCACAAGACCCACTCTCGGAGAGTTCAACATGACACCGTCGGAGTCCAGATTTAGTTCTCAATTGCTTGCGAACCTAACACAGTTGCATGTTCAAAGGGAAAATGATCCAGAGTCACAAACTCCTACATCCATAAAAATGTCAAGCCGTCGTCCAGTTTTCAGTTTGAATGGCGATGGCGCAGATGATTTATACGGAAATGATAGTCAAAACAGTGAGTTGAGAGCTCCAGTGACTGATTATTTCTCTCTTTTACCATCGACGGGGGAATCCGACCAACCGACATTTTCTATAGATAATGGAGGAACCTCACTATCTGCTTCCATCGGTCCGACTATACGTGGCCCTACTTTTGCAAATGGTACATCTCAATTGGCCACTACTCCTGGTGCCCTCCCATCTCATCACGGTTTGATGTCGCCTGGTATTTTATCACCTGTACAGCATTTATCTAGGGCCAATTCTTTCATTCATGATTCAACTGCAGGAAGCCCAACACTGTTGCATTCACGCCATGGTAGTCTCGATGACCTGAAGTGGGATGGGGCAGTCTTATCCAAAGTTCCATCCTATGAAACTGCCATCCGATCAGAAGTTAATGAGAATGATATGACCCCAGCTTATGAACCGCCTGTTAGTGGAACTGACGGTCTTGCTCCTCACATCAATCTAGACCTATTGGACTCGAGATTAAGGAACGTTAATCTTTCTCAGAGTACCTCGATATCCAACTTACAAGGTCAATCAACCTCCCCTGTTGCTACTACCACTTCATCAGATTCTACTGCCAAGTTATCAAGAAATTCCACAACAACTACGATGCAGCTATTGGCAAGAAACAAGGAACAAATGAATTTAACCTCGGGTTTAGCTAAAAGTAGAGGATCATCTGCAAATACATCACCTTCTGGATCCAGAAATCAATCCACCGTGAATTTGATCGCATTACGTAGTAATAGTCAATCGTTAATCACTCCATTATCCAACCAGCAACAAGGTCACTCTTCATCAAGTACAAGCCTGATGTCAAATTTAGCCCAGCTCAGTGCAAAATCTGAACAGACACAAACCATCCCAGCAAGTATTGCCCCACCCGATCAGATTCATGCTCACTCTTCCTTTTCACACCTGCCTTCATTATCTTCTACTAATTCGACAACCAATATAAATATTACTCAGCAGCCAGCTGGGTCAGCTGGTGGATCCAAGAAAAGATCAGATATACTTTCTAGAACGTCGTTGGCACCCCAAAGTAAGAATTCTAGATCATTTACGAATTTGAGTTTCCTGCATAAGAAGGATCACAAGTGACTTTTTTATAAGTGTATATTCATATAGAGCGTGAGCAATGATAAATGCCTCTTTTTTTTGCTTTATTTAAGGATAAGGAATTAACCATGGATTGTAGTGTACATAGCAATAAAAATCCGTGAATTGTGTAAATCAAAATGAAGTGAGATTGGTACATGCCAAAAAAACAAAGAATAGAGTAGGAAACCAAAATATGGGGTCACCAAAACCAAATAAATGAGTGGTACAACTTAATTCAAAAAAATAAGATAAAAAGTTCCAGCAAGGCCAAAAGCTATAACGAGACCTATGGCGAGATAGAAGAGCAGCACTGCCAGGTATACTGGAACTAAAACAATAGTCGAAATAATCAGATTTAGAATCCAAAGGAGGAATGCATAAGGCGCATTAGGATCGTACCCCAAACCTGGCTGAGGCTGATGAGCCTGAGCATACGTCGTTATTTTGGACATGCTTGCATCATAGGGGGACTTGGTGGTAGCCCGTCTGCGTAGTTGATCATCACTCGTTGATAAAGCTACTGAATTCAGGTTCAGCGTGGAGCTAGTTCCGCTGTGGGGCAGTGGTATAGCATTGTGATCCCTACCTGAGGAGACATGAGAGTCCGTAAAACTAGAAAGTGTTTTCGAAGAGTCTATTGATCTTTTTCTATTTATCGAAGTAAGTCTCTTTAGTGGTTTATGTGCTGTGAATAGACTTTTCGCTCTTTTTAAAGTCGACTTTCTGTGCCTGATTGGTTCTGGACTAATAGTTTCCTGAGGAGACATAGCCATATTTTCCGAAGGAGCATCCGATTTTTGCGTAGTAAAAAATGACTCTATAAAGATGCTTTCATCTTTGAGAAATTGTGTAATTGGCGTTTTTGTTTCATCGATTCGTTTGGAAAGCTTCACCTCAAGTTTCCTGTATTTTCGCTTCAACTTTCCATACATCTAACAATTCCCTTTATTTCAAACAATTTACCGTAATTATGCTGTTCGCTTTCCAATTCAGTAACAAAAGATCAAAAATAAAGAAAAAGGCACCGTGAATCAAATTAATATCCCAAAAAAAAGTTGATAAATGAATAAGCTTTCCGGGATTGGCAGCCTGAGACGATTTTGCCGTGGTTCCTGAGACTCGTGTAGCTGCGGGGGAGGCCGAGAGAGGTCACCGAATGGTATAACTAGTACCTCGGGATGCAGGATGTAAACCATGTGAATAGTTGCACTAGGAACTGATCTATCACCTTCAAAGCGCTAGCTGTTTGGGATTTGTGGGCTTCAGCTTGCGCCTTGCGCCTGTCCTCGAAGAGTCGTTCTCTAACCGACGTGCATAGGAGAGGCGGAAGCAACAGTTCACATCAAAAGCTACAGTAAATCTACAGGGCTCTAAAAAGGATATGGACATTGACATTAAAGAGAAATGATTGTCCTTAATCTGCATTTTCTACCATTTTCTGGCCCGAGGCAATGCTATAAGAAGTAGCAATTAAGTTCCAAAGGCAATAAGGGCATGTGTATAAATAGAAATGTGTGTGCGATGATCAATGCTAACACCGCCTGAATGCCAGAAATAGCACAGCCCATAAAATCCACTTGTAAAACTTTGTATCACGTGTCTTTAAAATTACTCATTTACACCCGTACACTACACATGTTAAAAATCAAATCAGCCATACGTTGTAAATGTTATTTGGTAGCATCCGAAGCAGAGGGAAACACACCGTTTTGTCTCAACTTACAAACAGTCCTTTTAATGAACCTTAAGGCGTGGAAATATATCTAGTTTTAAGCGTTGTTTTACATGTTGTAAAGAGGACAATGAATTTTGATAGTTACGTGTGTATTAGATACTTTAGCCTTCGGTCGGTTACCGTGCAAGATGGGGGATCCCATGAGCCTCCCAAAAGAGGGACATTCCACCTCAACGCAAGCGTTACACATTTTTCCTATGATTGATTACTAACACCAATGTGATTTATTTAGCATCTTACAGGATCTGGCTCAGCAGATACCACGGAGTCAAATTTTGGTACTTCATCGTCGGGCGAAGAAGGAATAAAGAAAAATTTGTTGGGGGATTTGAGATCTGGCTTCATTAATACAACAGATACTACCAGTAGAATGGGCGGCAATAATACCGCTTCACATCAACCTCAAAATCAATATACAAATTATGGAACTACTTCAATGGCACCACAACAAGTAAAGCAGGGGCAGTACACTCAAGGGGCGCAAAAGATTACATCTACTTTGCTTTCCAAAGCTGATACCTTGAATAACTCCCAAAGTCTTTCCCAAAGTTCAGGGGCAGCAAAAAGCTTAGAATTTGGCTCAGATGTCAAAGGATATCCATGGAATTCAATGGAATTATCTTCATCTATGGCAAATAAATATAGCACCTTGAACCTACAGAGAGATTTGTGGTCTGGTGGGGCAACAGGGAACAGTTCTGGATCTACCGCAATTGCCTCGCCAAGCACATCCGCCACAGCAACATCGATTGGAAGGGGTACTAACAACTTTTACTCCCCTAATGATAATCTATATAATCAGTTGTACGATTCAAATGCTATTACACCGCAAGCAACCAACATTCAGCCTTTGATGAGCAACGACTTGGATTCTCTCTCCCTACATATGATGCAAATGGGGCTGGGAGGTCGCACAAAAGCATCCCAGCAAGCTACAGGAAGCACTTTGTACGCCAATCAGATATCTCGGCAGCAGCAGCAGCAGCAGCAGCAACAACAACAACAACAACAGTCACTTCAATCCAATAACCATTCCAGGTGGACAAACTATCCATCTCAAATGGGACCTGTTCCATTACAGGCATCGGATTCACGTCAAAATGTTCCCCAGACGCAGGTACAGGACCAGCCACTAAACAGCATTCAGAATCAGCAAGAGCAGCTGGTTCAAAAAAGAACCCAAGAAGGCTTCAGTGCTTCAGATAGCAACAATAATCTCGCGGTCAAATGTTTACTAAAAGATTCAATTATAGATAAATTAGAAAAAGATGTTAAAAGGTTAGAGACAATTTTGAAGGCTTCTTCTTCAAAGAAGGAAGGCTCAGACCTTTTTGAGATCCCTAAGAACCATGAAGATTTATACCAAAAGCTCTCTGAGAGGCTACAAGATACTCAAAACGAGTTAGATGAGACCAAAACTCGATTAGAAGCAGTCCTCACGGCAGTGGCATTAAATCCAGGTAATACCTCTACTAAAGATGGAAGATACGACGAAGAAGAGATTGCCCACAAAATTATTAGTAAACTGCAGATGTTGACAGAAGAGAATGAAGAAATGTCTAAAATGCTAAGCTACGGAAAATCCAAAGAAAAAGATATAGAGATTGGTTTGCTTAGAAAGCAGAACCACGAGCTAAAGGATAAGGTTACAAAGTTAGAGAATAAGATTACGGAGATGAAGAAATAGCTGACAACTACCGCAGATCAGTCTCCCATGTGGCTATAATAAAGTCATTCGTTTCGTTTCGTTTCTTTTATACTTTTCGCCCCAAGTTTCCTGTGCTAGCTTTCAAATGTCTTTTTCATTGATCCGGCTTCTAAGTGGGTTTTATTACATCATCTACCCTTTTTTTGTGTCCAATTTTGCGTGCATTGCTCACAAATTAATTTCATTCATAATAGTACGTTTATGAAGCCATACAGTTAGTTATAAGAGCTTTGGAGTTTCTCTACAAATATTAATCGTTGTATAGTTATTTTGCCGTTGGGCATTTTCATTTACTGTATTATAGTAAGACGTAATTCATTTACCCATTACGTTCAAAGATGTACACGTAACCTGTTGTTTCGATATCCTTTAAAGTGATATCTTGAGCGGCCACAACCTTCTCGTCATTGAACAAGACCCACTGATCGACTCCATCGATTGTCTTCTTGATGAAAGCAACATAATGTCCAGAATGAATGGACGAACCTTTATGGCAAATAACAGCCTTCAAACTATAGGCACCTTCACTATTGCTGCTTTCGTCTTCCAACCGTTTAGTCAATTCATCAACACTCTCTGTAATAGTCTCACTATCTGCAGCATCCGGCAATTCTCCATTATCGTCGGGATGTGAAAATAGCCATTCAACAGCCTGTTCAACATTACCACTAGAAACAACCAAACTTTTCGCAGCCAACTTCTCAGTGAAACCCATAGCCACCAAGGATGAAACCTTTTCGGGGTTCACAGCAGAAACCTTATCCCGAGAATTGCTGGAGTTGGCTGCCGGTGGTTCAAACGGTAAATCCATATCAGTATCGTCCATGTGAGCAAACAACCAATTCATTGCTGCTTCTGGATCCGAATTACCAGTGTTGAATAAAGCACGCTTGGCTCTATTTTCAGGGAATCCCATTGCCTGAAGAGCATTCATTGCTTCCACGTTGAAAGGATAATCTTGCACTGATACATCAGATTCTTCTTCTAGGAATTCTGTCTCATATGGCAACAGACCCTCGGCTCTTGTATCGGTCAATATTAGCTTTTCTTCAAATTTTATTGGGACGCCTAATTTTACAGGAACCCAGTTTTCTAGCTTGATTCTTTGAGGATTGATGACCAAATATTCTGGATAGGATTTAAACCCTTGCTTCTTAATTGCTTGTTGTTTCGATTTGCAAACAGGGCAATCATAATCGATTAATTCTGGTTCAATCCAATTAAAAAGGCACTCATTAAAAGTGACCTCCTTGTAATGCCGTTGGCCGTCTTCATCAGTATACAAAAGCTCATCAGGAACCGGTAAAGTTAAACTCTCAGAAAGCTCGTTAGACAGGCTGACACCATTACAATTTTGACATGCCAACTTGTTCTGTAACACGTATTTGAAGGTATCATTAGGGTTTTTCTCCAAAACCCCGTGTAATTTTTCATTTTCTATCTTTTCAGTGAGATACAACCAAAACTCAAAGGCATCCTGTTGCTGCATCGTACAAAACTCAGCATGACCTTGTCCAACCAGGGACTTAAATCCAGATGGTTTTATACCTCGCTGATATTTGACTGTATCAGTGGTAAACTCATCTGGAACAGAGTACCTCCCGGAAAGTAGACCATCACCAATCTTGTAAAGCTGAGTCTCCAAGTCAGTTGCTGGGTCACCTGGATTTAATATCTTATCCACAGGCATCCCTTCTTCAATATGGAAAGCATTACGGTAAGCTGGAATGGAAAATAAAACTTGAACAACTGAAGCCAAGTAGCATGAGTTCCCCAAATTCTTGAAGCCAGTCAACCCAGCACCAAAAAATGGCTCCAAAGTACTACCATCCTTACCGTCCATATTAAAGTCCCATTTAATGTTTTGTTCTATTTGCAACTCTGTCAAGTTCTTTTCAGTCTTCACATAATTTGAGATATCAATCCCAAATGTTTTTAAACAACTCACTAGTTCGGGAACCTTCACTTCGTCATTGCACGTATAACAATAACAGTCGGCCGAATCCATCGATAAGGAACCTAGCTTCACAGCAATATGATGATCATTAAAAGAAACATGATGTGCCATCGCATGGGAATTACCCGGCACCCCACCAAACTGTTCTCTACCGCAGCCTAACGACCCACAGGTGAGACAAATCCATAAGTTCTCTTTTAATTCACAACTTGAACATTTCGACAAATCAATATCTGGTAAAGGTGTCTGAATAATATCAAAGGCATGTTGACAAGGTAAGATCTCTTGTTCCCACGCTTTAATCTCTTGCTTCTTTTCGGATGACGTTGATTTCAAGATGGCAGTGGCAACTTCTTGAATTCTCGTTGGCAACTTTGAATCGGGGAAATCAAAACATTGATCAATATCACTGCAGTATATTGACGTTTTTATCTCAAACAACTCGTCTTCTGTTTGTTCCTTGATCTCTAACTTCACCATTTTCAGAGGCTGTTCCGGTTCCCTTTCTTGACGTGGTTTCATGACCTTCCTGTAATTCAAATAGACTCGATGCTCAAAGAATTCACTATGTTGTTGTGTGTAATTGAAGCCCGCTCTAGAAAATGCTTGATAACATTGTAGACAGATGTCTAACCCTTGTTCTTGAAATGCAGTGTCAAATGAAAACATACAATCATCTTTGTAGACAGGAGTCGAAGGTGTTGGTGGTTTGAAAAGTCTCAAATCGCAAGTCGAAAAGTAGTCGTCTTCCGATATCATCGTAAATGCAATTCAGTTTTGTATCTCTAGTTAACTTGGGTTTCAGCTTTGGAAATACAGAAGATGGCTCTATTTATACGATACAGCTAGCTGGCGTCCGGTACCTTACTAACTTACATGTCAACTCTCTTGTCTCGGAGGCAACAGCCTAGCCATCTTGGGCAACTCGCGGAGAAAGAGACCCCCTTCTTTAGATCACGTGAGCAACGGGTGGAACATTTTTGGGTCTTTTTACAATTTGGTTTACGTTTTAAGTGCATCTACAAACCAGAGATTTGACCAGCTATATAAGAAGTGTAAATATGCAATTGATGGATAAATTAGAGAGCCTTACTCGAAACGAGCAATATGAAGGTTTGGAAAAATATGAATGGAGAATTCGAGTACGAAACGGTCAAATCACCCATCTCACACCAACCGTTGACTGGGATACAGTTGATATATTTACACCACGAACAGCTTTGAGAAGCTTCGGCACCCTTTTCAGCAAAATTCTTAGCCAACAAAACAAAGTAAACAATGGTTAATGTAAGGCACAAGACCCTTAACAAACACCACACGATGATCTTTTTAGTGTTTCTAATCTCAAAGAAGTTTCCAATGTTTATTGCACCAGACTGTTGTTTGTGGTCCTTATATTCTCTAAACTCTTCAGTGTAAACAAATCTTGGGTCATCTAATAGAGCCACTCCTAGTGACAACCCAACAACAAACCCACCAATATGAGAAAAATTGTCTAAACCCGGAAGCAACCCAAGAACAATCATGACAACAATCTCAAATATCGAACCAAAAAGAGCGAACTTAAACTGCTTTCTGCTTCTTGTATTAGCAAACGGTTCATAGTGTTCAGTACTATTATTGAATAACAGTAAAAGTAAATTAATGGCAATGCAAGCACCAAACAACGACCCTGATGCACCAGAGGATGCCATCCCTTCGGGTGTAAAATTAGCACCCAACAAGAAACCAGAAATGCCACATGCCAAATAAATGAATCCAAATCTTAAAGTTCCAATGTATCTCTCCACTTTAGAACCCAAGAGAATTTGTAATACCAAATTGAAAAAGATGTGGAGGATACCAGCGTGAATAAAAATAGGGGTAATCAATCTCCACCATTGATTAGGATCGGGCAGCCCAGTTTCAGCATTGTCTCGTATTCCCCCCATACCACATAGCTCCGAAAGCGAGCAAACGTTTGTATTTGTATCCGTCGAGTTTGGGCATGGCCATTCCAAAGTTGTAAGATTCGTGATTCCTTCGATATATGTCATACAAGGCAAGTATCTAGCACCAACGTTGATCTGGACGTAAGATGATGGTCCGATCATAGGGTTGAAATATGGTTCTGTTTGAAATGGATTCTTTGTATAGATACCTTGTTTGATTAATTCGTATATAAACACGGCAATTTGAATAACTGTGACAAAATAGGTAAAAAGAGGCCAACCTGTCTGTCGGACACCAAACAAAACAAGTTTCAACCTGCTCAATCTGTTGATCTGTATGAAATCCTTTGGAGCTGCAAACGGATCACGGTTCGTTACAATTGGTCTGTTGCTCATTGTCTCAGATAGCTTCTTGTTGTTCACATTTAAAAGCTCCAGATCTTCTTCTGATCTTTCAAAGGGGTTTTCACGTTGGAAGAAGTAGGTCCCCTGATTCCCTTTCCCTATACCTTTTGTTTGCTGGTAATTTTCTGTTGCATTGACCAACGAATTATAATTAGTGTCCACAAAAGGATTCATGTTTTCAACACCACGTTTGCCTACATCTTCATCATCATCGATAAATTCAAATGGATTTAAAGCGCCTCCTTTTCTATCCGTTGTCATCACTGAGTATTCTCGATCTGTCTGAATCAGGAAAGCTCAAAAATACTGAAACACACACACACAAGTACAAATAAAATAAACAGCACTCAGCTGAAAAAATGATCTATTTATATTTGATCGATGTATTTTCCCTAATGTTTAAGCACTCGAGTGGATAATTCCACGGTTTGCTTTTTTTAGTTCCCCAGTGTTTTGAATTGGAACTTTTATCGAGGCGTACGTGGGGCTTTTTTGGCACCGTTACAATGCGGCTGTGCTGGTTTATTGTTTGCCGCCGCGCGACTGCGTTACATTCAGCTAGTGTGTAACGTATAGGCATTCTTTATTATTTTTCGGGAAATCAAAGCAGGATAACAAGAATCAGAACGGATAAAAGATACTGGTAGAAAAGCGCAGTAAAAGATAAAACAAAAACAAAAAAAAACATTTATATATAAACGTAAAAACTGTATTCGTGTGAAGAAATAGCAGCAGTTGACAGCAATTCGTTTTTAAACCGAGAGAGAGCTCAGTCCACACACAACTTTTCGTGGTAACAACCTTAAAATAAAAACTTTTTATCTCGTCTCATAAACAAAGTAATACAAGCCCAAGTAACCTAAAACAACGAAGGTAGAAAACATTCCAGTTAGCCACCACATATCAAAGGTAACAGCACCAACATCGAAACCAAAAGTACTCAAGATGACAGCACCAGGAACGCTGATATCTAAACCGTACTTCTTCTCTTTCAAAACCAAACCATTGACTTCGTTCACAGATAATGCTTCATAACCATAGTGGAACACTGAAATATTTTCAAACCATGCAATCTGTGGAGGGATTGTTTCCTTGTTAATGAACAATCCAGCAAATAGTAACGAGAATAACAGAACGAGCACACCCAACATCGTTGCAGAACCTGGTTCTTTAATCAGAATACCAATGATGAGAATTTCAACTGCAGTTGCCAGATTAAACAAGACCAAAATTAAAGTACCTGTCCAGAACTTGTTACCTTCCATATTCAAACCAACTAGTGGGTAAATGATAGCCATTAAAATGACTGGAGGGAAGAGTCTCAATGGAATGACATCACATAACAATTTACTCAAATAGTAACTTAATGGATGGTAGTAGTTGTTCGATCTCTCTCTAATAAACACAATCCTTTCTATAGTGAATGAATGCAACCCTGTCAAAGTCGAGAAGCCAAACAACGTTAACAAAAAGAAGAACAAACCAAGTCTATTTTGGAAACCACTGATATTATTTTCAACATTGTAATAGATGAATGAACAGAAAAGACCAACAATCAAAGCTAATGCATAGTGACCCATTAATAACTTAGGGTTACGATAAGAGTTTTTGAAAGTTCTAGAACACAAAATCGATAGTTGTGTCCAGAAGTTAGCTTTCGTCTTGTTTGGATCTCCTTTGAAAAACGAACTAGAGGATACTGTGTCGCCAGCGTCTTGCTGGCTAGCTTTGAAGCTATTGGAAAGACCAATGATCTCCTGGTGTAATTGTTCAGCAGAAAGGGATTTTGGGAAGATATTGTTAATTGGCTTCTTCCTAGATTTTTTCTTTAATGGATCTTCACGATGAGAAGCAAAATGCTGCCACTCCGAAGTTGGATCATCGGTATCGTTTTCTGCTAATACAGTATGAATGTTTTCCTCATCATTAACGGAGGCAATATCTATTGGCGTTTCATTCGCCGTAATATCGATTAAGTAGTCAGCAATGTTATAGCCTGGCGGACAAGAGTAGCCGTTATCACCAAAGAATTCATTGCACTCCATCATATTACCCGAGTAAACAACACCACCATCAGATAATAAAAGTAACTTATCAAACAATGCGACGATATTACTACGAGGCTGGTGGATAGTAAAAATGATTGTTCTGTTGAAGTCTTTTGAAAGTCTAACGAGCGATTCGACAACATTAAAGGCATTGAAACTGTCTAATCCAGACGTTGGTTCATCCAAAAATAAAATCGAAGGAGAAGTAACCAATTCACAAGCAATCGCTACTCTTCTCTTTTCACCACCAGAAATTCCTCTTTCAAAATCAGAACCAATCAACTTATCTTTAATGTGGAGAATTCTCAACTCAGCCAAAATTTGAAGAACTTTAGCCTTCTTAACAGCAGTTGACATCGTGCGAGGTAATCTTAACAAAGCACTGTTCAAGACAGTTTCATAAACTGTCAAAGTTGGGAACAAGAAATCTTCTTGATCAACAAATCCAATTGATTTTTGGAAATGTTCCATATCTTGCTTAGTCTGGATCAATTCACCGTTGACGTATAAGTTGGCCGATTTTTGACCGCTCTTGTTCTTACCAGCAAGAATAT
Source organism: Ogataea paraovalis (assembly GCA_030565405.1). Taxonomy (NCBI): domain Eukaryota; kingdom Fungi; phylum Ascomycota; class Pichiomycetes; order Pichiales; family Pichiaceae; genus Ogataea; species Ogataea paraovalis. Next base: position 216,149 of record JAJMBU010000004.1, on the reverse strand, counting down.
CTAGCAAAGTAGTTTTACCGGCACCCGAGCCACCCATAATGGCAAGACATTCTCCGGGTTTAACCAAGCCAAAAGCATCTTCTAAGATTGGCTTTCCAGAAACAGAATAATTAACTTTATCGAACGAGAATATGGCCGGTTTGTAGTCAGTCATCAAAGAACCATCGGCAAGCAAAGCTGCATCGGAATCATGTCCATCATGATTATCAGAACCTGGTAAAGCGATAGATCCCTCGTCATTGAAAAGTGGGGATCTTTTAATACTATAGACAACTAAACCAACAATACCAGCACAACCGGCAACTGTTGCACCGATTCTTAACAAATCAAACAATCCAAATGGAGGCTTTTCGGGAGTATCAAACCCAGGTATTTCACTAGAATGTATGCATTCACCAGATAAACAAGATAGAGTAATATAAGGATCTCCAAAGACGTTGGTTATCAAGTCATTCATGCTTGGTTCCGAAAACTTACAAGATCTGGCTTCAATATCACAAGAGAAGTCACCAGGTCCTCTAATCGTTTCGGTTAAAAAGTCAGAGATGTCAATGGAACCAGCTTGACCACACAACATCCTTTCTGGCAAACAAGCACAAGACACTTCATCACATTTGTAATGTGTGCTGTTGGAAGCCAAGTCATACTGGAAATCACATGAAGACAATTCACAAAAGAAACTTTCTTCTTCTGCAATCCAAAACTGGAAATTACATGCTTCCGCAGTCTTGTTACAACTGAACGTAACTTGAGGTTTCTTTCCATTTAAAATTTCCACAATTTTTTTGTTGGTGACATCACACAGCTGATGAGAGTTTTTAACAACAATACCTTCCTTGTAACAGGTACCTTTTAAATCGCCAGGAACAAAAGCATCACAAACGGAATCTTCAGTACACACGTTACAGTTGATACCTGACCAACCATCTTCACAAGCACATAATTCGCCATCTTTTCTGCCAGGTCTGTTAGGACCATCGGATAAGCCGCCACAAACTGGTTCCGAGCAATCATCTCCACCGAAACCGGAGATACATTCACATCTACCAGAGAACGGATTACAGGTGGAAAACTGCTTGCATTCGTAGATTGGCAAATTACAATTGAAACAAGGTGGGCATTTGTCCTCTTCATCATTGCTGGGAGTTTCCATTTTAAATGGTTGCTGCAATTCAATGGAGTCAATAGAGTGCGAGTAATCATCGCTCAGTATGTTCAAAGAGCCGTACTCGTTTGTAATTTTGGATTGAGTAGCAGTAACTGGATAGTTGCAATGTAGCAAACCAAAAAGGGATACAGTTAAGCTAGTCCTTGAAAACCAAACCATGATTTAGATAGTTCTAATACAGAGTAGGCTGTTGCTGTTCACAAAGGCAAATTATTCCAAGTCAATAAAACAATCTCGGAATGAAGGAAACAAAGAAAAAAAAAAAGCAAACAGAATATCAATTAACAAGCAACAAAACACAAAAACTGTAGCTAACTTAAAAGTGGTAATGACGGTCTACCAACTATTTGAATCGCAACTACACATTATGTTCCTCTCACTCACAAAGGGTGTGTCTCGGGCCCAAGCCAGTCAGATAAAAGAGATAAAAGGTGACAACCCCAGGTCTCGGTGGTGTGGCGGGTATGGCTAGATATGACAGGGCTGGTGTGTGAGCGGATTAGACATGGATCCACGTTTGTGGCGGTGTACACCCACTATAAATTTATACTCTATTTATTTATCCATGCTGACCTGTTGCATGGATTATAATTTGTAACCATACCTTTGCAGGCTTTTTCATAAATTAGTTTTATATTTGTCATCTATAAATTATACAGTTATCTCTCCGTTCAGGAGTGGTGCTAGGTGCCTAAAAGAAGTCGTCAAGATTTTTTTCTGCATCTTTTTTGATCAACGCCAACATGCCTTCAGGTAAAATCGGTTTGTCCTTTTCATCCAAAATGTATCTGAATGGCATTTCAGTGGCTTCATATTTATTGAATCTGATCTCTGGATAATCGATAAACTTGATGTCTTCAAACTTGGTACCGTTCAATATCAGCTTTGTTGTTCTGATAGCAGTATCCGTAGTCATTTGTAAACTTCCTAACCTTCTAGTATCGCACCCAAGTTTCACCTTCAACTCGGTTGTTCTATCTCTAGGTGGATGATCTCCCAATATACCTCCAAAGATAAAGTAATCGAAATCCTTCTTATCTTCAGGCTGTAAGTCAATGGTGGCTCTTGGATCAAGCAAGCACAATCTAGACACAGGAGTATCAGCGCCTATAATTGCAGTCAATTCCTCTGTTGTCCACTGCAATCCCAAACTCAACAACCTTTCAGGAATGTCGGATTTTGTGGTACCTTCTGGCAAAGAGGTCAAAATGAGATTGTCTTTACCAACATCTCTTAAGATCTGGGAGTATTCCAAAATAACCCACTCCGTAAAGCCTTGTTCCATATGTTCAATAACGTATTTCATGATACAATATAATGATAGCAGTGGGGATAAAATGTTCAACGAACAAATAGTCGGAATGCAAGCTTAAAGGACACAAAAAGAATTAAAACTTGCAAGAATTTTCATGCTAGCCAGCCAGCAAGCTGCACAGCCAGCAATTAGAGCTATTCAAGAATCGACGAATCGACGATTCGACGCAAACTCAAAGCCGCGCGTCGGTCGACCAGGTCGGTCGGATCGGACACCCCCTAAATTTCTCCACATTTTCGTGTCTCTGTCTCGTTTGATTCTACCAGTTGTGGACCGACTTTTTCCCGCTAAACTTCGTCCCTAGACTTTTCGAAGCTTCAATCTAATTTTGCTTTTTTCTTTCTCTTCGTTCCCTTTTTTGCGTCTTTCTTTACCAAGGAACTTTTTTCAAATGAGATCTTTCAAAAAGTATACGCTAATAACCATATTTTTAGTGTTTGCATATTCATTGTATCAAAGGAAAATGAACCAATCGAAGTCCATAGAACAAGTGATCGTATTGGGCAGTGGATTGGCAGGTCTTACATCGGCCACCACTGTATTACAGCATGGATTGAAGGTAATTCTGCTTGAGATGGAGCCCAAATTTGGTGGGAATTCCATCAAGGCATCTTCTGGTATCAACGGTGCCCCAACCAGGTTCCAACAAAACTTTAAAGAACACCCAGACGACATGTTCTATGAAGATACAGTGAGATCTGCAGGAAAAATCTTTGAGAATGCGTCACCAGAGAGTAAATTTGAAAGAGATGTATTAATGAAGACGTTGACAGGTAATTCAGCATCGGCAATCGATTGGCTCGTTGATAGTCAGGGGGTCGATCTATCCGTTGTTTCTCAATTGGGTGGCCATTCGTATCCTAGAACCCATAGAGGAAAGCCAACATCGGGCCCACCTGGTGTGTCAATAATCAGAACGTTACTCAACAATATCGAAGTGAAATATCCCAACGCTGCAACATTGAAGCCCAATTGTAAAGTCACCAAACTGTTAACAGACTGGCATTCTAATGTTGTGGGTGTTACGTACATAGATTTGACCGATAAGAGATCTTACAACTTGTATGGTCCAGTGATCATGGCGACTGGTGGATTTGCTGGTGATGTTACTGGGCTCATTGAGAAATACAGACCTGATTTGGCAAGACATCCAAGTACCAACAGTCCAAAAGAGGAGTCTCTTTCGTTGTTAACTGAGATCGGTGCTCAATTGTTGGATATGGAGTCGATTCAGGTGCATCCAACGGGCTTCACCAATATGGGGGATGAATTCGATAAAGTTAAATTTTTGGCTGCTGAAGCATTGAGAGGTGAAGGAGGTATATTGATCAATGGAAAAGGTAGAAGATTTGTCAACGAACTCTTGAAAAGAGATCAAGTTAGCGAAGCCATAAAGGGACAGTGTACAAAATCTAAGAACGATGCAAATGTCGATCAATGGGATGCGTGGTTATTTATGGACGAAGGATCAATTCAGAGATTAGCTGACAACGTTAAATTCTACCTTTTCAGAGGATTGATGTTCAAGAAAACGTTGGGGGAGTTGAATGCGGAATTCCCAGATATCATGGAAACTATCACCAAGTATTCAAGAAGTGTCGAACAAGGTGATGATACCCAATTCCGTAGATCTGTATTTGGTAACTGGAAATTAAAGCCTCAAGATGTCAATTCAGATACCGTTGTTTATTATGGGAAAGTGACACCGGTGCTACATTTTACAATGGGAGGAGTCAAGTTTAATAACCGAGCAGAAATAGTGAACACCGAGAATAAGCCAATCAAGGGAATTTGGGGATGTGGTGAGGTGACTGCGGGAGTCCACTCTAGTAACAGATTAGCAGGATCATCGTTGTTGGAGTGTGTAGTGTTTGGTAGAATTGCTGGAGAAGCTGCTAGTAAGAGCATCCTTGCCAAAGGCCAACTATGAAAAAATGGCATGGAATATGAAATCGTAGATACGACGACTAATCATTTTAATAAAGGATTATGTATGTAGGGAATAGGGGAGAATATGTGGGGGACCAATAGATATATAGATAGATAGATCGTTCGATCGAGATCTACACGGATATTATGCCACTACACCGGGAGGGAGTGCGTGCATGTTCAGAATCGTGCTCATCACCAGCTTGTATAACTGCAACTATAACTATATACACACATCAATATCGACCCACCAAAACTATATTAAAGCCGAGAGAGAAGTAACATACGTAGACTGTATATATATATATATATGCAATATAAATAATCAACAACCCAATTCTAGAACCGGCAAGTGGAGCATGGCAGCGGAGCTGACAAATGTGGCAGGCGGGTTGAAGAGAACAAATAAATTTAAAATATAATAAGTATAAGATAAAGAGATAGGGGCCGAAACAAACCAGCAAACAAAGAAATGCAAAAGTGCAAAAAAGTAATTGCAAAAAAAAGAAAAAAGAAAAAGGCAAAGCAGCAGCTGCGAACAGCAAATCCACACACACAATGTTGAGAACAAAGCGCAGGGCGCATCGGCCCGAGGATCTGTGTGACGGGCGCATTGTTTAGTTTAGTTGCTGTTTTATCTGTTATAATCAATTAATTAATTATATAAACTAATTTATATATTTATAAATTTGTATATATATTTATTTATTCATCTATTAGCTGGCTTTGCCTCCTTTGTAGGTGGCTCGGTTGGTTTGTAATGTCATCACACTCTGGCTAGCTCTTATGATTTATTTATCTATATATCTATATATATATACTCTGTAGATACCTTGCACTTTCCCAGCTGACTTCTTTTTCTTCTTTTTTTCTTATTATTTATTACTACTGTTTTTTTTTCCATATTATATTCTCTCATCTATCCTTCTATCTATCTGCTTACCAACACTCATCATTCCATACAATGGGTTATCCAGAAGTCTTAGGCGGTGTCTCCAGAAAGGTCACCAACAACATCTACACTCACTCTGTCGGATTCACTAGATTCAACAAACTCCAATTCGGTGGTCGAATGATGGTCATCAAAACTAGCTCGTCTCCTTCGTTTGTAATTTACTCCACGATTCCTTACGATAAGGATGTCATTGGCTCCATCGACAAATTGATGAAAGAAAAGGGTGACCTGCAACCAGATCAATCGTTTGTTAACTTGGTTTCACACATCATTATCCCAGACAAAGAACATACAATGGCTGTGGCTGGTTACAAGACCAACCATCCTTCGATTAAAGTTCTTGGTGTGGAAGGTGTGAGCCCAGAAATTGCTGCCATAACCGATTACACTTTTACGGCCGACATTGGAAATAAGATTATCAAGGGTGATGACTTAATTTCCAACTTTGGTTTTACCCAGGAGGCAAATTCAGACATTTTGAATTCAAAGTTTGAATTTGTTTATCTACCTGCACATGCCAACAAAGAGTTGGTTTTGTACGCCCCTGAGGATAAAACGATTTTGACCGCAGATTTAATCTTCAACTTGCAACATTCGGGTCGTAGATGCCCAGATTCAGAATTATACAACGAACAATTTGGTGGTAAGGATCCACAAAAGGGATTCACTGGTTACTTCACAAGATTTTTGTTTGTTCCTGGTGCAAGCGGTAACAGCTTCTTAATGTCTCGGGCTGCCGGTAAAAAGAATGATGGTAAAGTCATTTTGCAGCAAATCGTCGATCAATGGAAATTTGATAAAATTATCATGTGCCATGGTGACGTTGTTGAGAAAAATGGTTTGGGATTTTTCAAAAACCTCTTCAAATCCTACCTTCAGTAGGTAAGATCGTTTACGTGTAATGTTGTACTTTCTAATCGAATTATTTACCATCTTTTGTTCTATTTTCTCTTTCTTTTGCTAATAAGTAGTTGGGGGATACTTGTATAATGCCAATGTGGTTTCTGTATAAAAAGTTGCAATTATTAGTAGATAGATATAAAGAGGCGACTAATTAGTAATATGCGCGCTTATTACGTCAGCAAAAATGGGGTAAGGCTGCGGCATGTATGCGTAGACGATTGCTTGTTTTGGCGTGGTGTGGTTTGGCTGTTTGTTGACAGCTTGTTATTTAACGTTTGTGCTTTGTTTTTGTAATTTATGATTTATGTTTTGTTTCACAGTTGTTATTGGACACTGGTCGCTTTGTTCCTGGTACATCGATTGATACAATTTTTTTTAGCCTTTTGCTTTAAACTTCAGATATGTCCACTACAAAGGCAATCATTATGGTATGTATATCCTGCCAGCGTAGGCTATCGTAAAACGTCACGTCATTTTGCACCCTCTTCTTGACAGCACGTGTTACTAACTTCACTCCCCTTTATTTTTTATCTATCAGGTCGGTGGTTCTTCCAGAGGAACGAGATTTAGACCTCTAGCACTAGATCAAGCCAAGATCCTGTTTCCAATTGCAGGAAAGCCTTTGCTATCCCATACCATAGATGCGGTTTTAGAAGTTCCATCGATTAAAGAAATCATTTTGATTGGCTTTTATGATGCCTCAGTGTTTTCGGAATTCATCTCCAGCTTCAATGCAAGAATGAAGTATTCAAAAAGAAATTGTTCTATAAAGTATCTCAAAGAATTCAAGGCTTTAGGAACTGCTGGTGGTCTGTACCTCTTCAGAGAAGAAATACTGAAGGGGAACCCAGAAAGTTTTTTGGTCATACATGGTGATATCGTGTGCTCATTCCCCTTGAATGAAATGATTGAATTCTATCAAGAGAAAAAGCAGATGCATAAATCTAAGATCGATGCCATTTTGTTTGGTGTGAAGATCTCCGATTACGATTTATTTTTAGCTTTGAATGGATCAGACCTTACATCATTTGGAACCATTGTTTCCGAGGAAGGTGGTGAGGTGGTTCACTATGTGGAAAAACCTGAATCCAAGATCTCAGATGTCATCAATGGTGGTATCTACCTATTCAACGAAAGTTTATTCCGTAGACTTTCGAATGCAAAGATTAGCAAAATTACAATTGCCAACGATATCACGCATTTTGATTTTGTTGATGAGGATATAATCTCCATGGAAAAGGATATCTTGCACAATTTACCAGATTATGGTAACACTTTTGTATTCCATTACAAAGGCTTTTGGAAAGCTATCAAGACCCCCTCAGATGCTCTTTGGGCAAACGAATTGTATTTGGATAAACTCTTTCAATCATCAAATTCACCACCCTCTCCAAGTTCAGCAGTGGATGTTACTGAAGCAGTTGTTGCTGCTCCTCTACAATATCATATCCCTTCGATGGATCAACAAACTTTACAGAAACCTTCGATCAACATTAGTCCTCCTGTTTATATTCATCCATCCGCCACCGTCAATTATGATAACGGCACCAAGATTGGACCGTACGTTTCCATCGGAGAAAATGTCGTCATTGGGTCTGGTACTCGTATTTGCAATTCTATCATTTTGGAGAATTGCGAAATTGGTAGCAACTCGATTATAGTGAATTCGATAGTTTCAATGAACTGTAAGATTGGCAATTGGTGTAGAGTTGAAGGAACGGGAATCAACTTAGTTTCAATCAATGAGATAGTAAAGAAAAATGGTGTTGGTAAGCTGCAGAAATTACTGAACAATGAAACCTTCAAAATTATTGGCATCAAGGATTCGGGAAATATTTCTATTCTGGGTTCGGGAACTCAAGTTAACGATGACCATTACGTTTTGAATAGTTTCATATTGCCTAACAAAGCGATCAAACATGACGTCAAGTACGAGATCATCATGTGATCAACTAGCCAATCTATATACAGATATGTCTATATATATATGTCTATATATATATATATTCTATTCGCCCTCTTTTCTCGTTATTTTGTTCTTGTGTTTCTTTGAATGTGCCTGTTGGCTGTCTTTCCTCCTTTCTTATTTCACTCTGTAAATACGAGCCCGTTAAACAGCTAGCAATATCAAACTGCCCGGCCAGCCCCATAAATAAGAGCAAAGTAATCACGAAACCCGCGCGGCCAGTCACCAAAACGCAAAACGCGAGTCGCACGTAAACCAAACAACTACGGACGCGTCTCACAGCCATAGGATTCCCTTCCTTTCCTCTCCTCTTAACAACATTGCACAATATTTCTCTTCAAATATCTATATACACCTTAGCTTATTACTTTAACCTTAGATCAATTCAATAGAGATTCTTGCTTTTTTTGAGAGTGAATTATAATGTCTGCCGAGATCAAGACCCCTGCTAAGAAGTTGTCGGGTTTGACTTCAAGACCTAGCCCTTCTCCCAAGTTGAAGCAATCGTCACTCCTTTCCTTCTTCTCCAAATCTCCAGCAGCAAAGAAACAAATCTCAAAACAACCTGTGGAAACCAAATCCAAATCCAATGATCAAGACATGGTTACGCCTGCCAGTTCATCGCCTTTGAAAACCGCTACCGATCCGTGCATCTCCTCTGAACCTACCGCCTCAAAGGTTGAAGAATCGAAGAAGTTCAAAGAACCCGAGGCTTCAATCGAAACTCCAAAGTCATTGAAGAAAACCAATTCCACTTTATTTGATGGCCATGATGATTCCGAGCAAGAGGATGATAAAACTGAAGCGTTTCCTTCTTCACCACTTGCAACAAGTCGGCGTGTGAAGAAGGTCAATTATGCCGAGTCCCACGATGAGGATGAGGATGAAGAAGATGAAGATGCAGACAGCACACTCACCAAGAGTAAAAGCAGAAAAAGAAGAAAGTTTGTTATTGATGAGGATGATGATGATGGTGATTTTGAGATGGATGTTGGCCAAATTCCTAGCGATGATGACGACATTAACGATGCAGATGTGGTTCCAGATGATTTCGAAGAGGATAAAATAGATTTTGACGATGATGAAGATCTTGATGAGATTATTGCTCAAGCCAGCAAGAGAAAAAACGCAAAGAAAACTGAGGCTAAAAAGGATGCTTCCCAAACCAGCTCTGCTCCTTCATCATCTTTGAAATCGAAATTTGATGCCGATTCTTCATTTTCCTCTTCTAGTACTTCGCAAGTTCCCTTGAAGAAATTCTCAAAAAACTCGTCACCTTCTTCAGGTTTGACTCCACAGAAAAAATTTGCCAAAGAAAACGAGGAACGTTACCAATGGTTGATTAACATTAAGGATGCTGATGGCCGTCCTGAAACCGACCCCGAATACGACCCAAGAACGCTATACATTCCAAAATCTGCCTGGCTTAAGTTCACCGCATTTGAGAAACAATACTGGGACATTAAATGCAAGATGTGGGATTCGGTTGTGTTTTTCAAAAAGGGTAAGTTTTATGAACTATATGAAAAGGACGCAGATTTGGCTCATCAGAGATTTGATTTGAAGCTTGCCGGAACAGGTCGTGCTAATATGAGACTTGCTGGTATTCCGGAAATGTCGTTCGATTACTGGGCTAAGAAATTTGTTGACGAAGGTTTTAAAGTTGCAAAAGTCGATCAGAAGGAAAGTATGTTAGCTAAAGAGATCAGAGAAAAGAATGGTTCTGTTTCCGCAAAGGAGGAAAAAGTTATCAAAAGAGAGCTATCGTGTGTTTTAACTTGTGGTACCTTAACCGATGAAAGCATGCTTACTGATGAGATGTCTAAGTATTGTCTTGCTGTGAAAGAAGTGACAAATAACGACAATACTAAAACTTTTGGGGTTGCCTTTGTGGATACTGCCACCGGTAAGTTACAATTGACACAGTTCAACGATGACCCTGAGTGCAGCAAGTTAGAGACTTTATTAAGCCAGATTCAGCCAATGGAAGTATTGGTCGAAAAATCGAAGATCAGTTCTTTAGTGATGAAGATTGTTCGTTTCAATTCGCATCCTGGTGCTATATTCAGTTTCTTGAAATCAGAAGAGGAATTTTGGGATTCCGAGACAACTTTCGAACAGTTGATTAGAGGAAAGTACTTTGAGGCTGAAGATCTCGACGATCTTTCCAAGTATCCACCAATTTTGGTTAAATATCACGAGAATGAACAACATGTTGGATTTTCTGCTTTTGGTGCTTTGCTATGGTACTTAAAGTCTTTGAAATTAGATGAATCCATAATTTCCATGGGAAATATTGAACAATACGATCCATTTAAAAGTAACTTTGCCAAGTCTACAATGAGATTAGATGGTATCACTTTACAAAATCTTGAGATTTTTAGTAACTCGTTTGATCAAAGTGACAAAGGTACCTTATTCAGATTGTTGAACAGGGCCATCACACCATTCGGTAAGAGATTGTTCAGAAGCTGGGTGATTCATCCTTTGATGAACGAAGATAGTATCGAATCACGTTTAGATTCCGTTGAGTTGCTGATGAATGATGGGGAGTTGAAGTCTACACTAGAGTCAAAGTTGGGTAAGTTGTCTGATCTCGAAAGAATGCTTGCCAGAATCCATTCGGGCACTTTAAAGATCAAAGATTTCAATAAAGTTGTCGAAGGGTTTGAGATCATTCAAAGTTTAATACAAATGCTGAAGCAAACATATGGTGGTGATGCTTCGTCTTTAGGTGGCCATTTGGGTAAGATCGTTGCTTCGTTCCCAGTTGAGTTAGAAGATGCAGTTAGCCGTTGGTCCAATGCCTTTGATAGACATCTAGCGTTCACAGAGGGAATTTTGGTTCCAGAAGTTGGAGTGGAGCCTGAATTTGATGAAAGTAATGCTTTGATGAAACGGATGGAAAAGGAGTTGGATGACATTATAAGAGAATATAGACGTGAATTCAAAGCACAAGAGATGTGTTACAAAGATAGTGGTAAAGAGATCTATTTGATCGAGGTTCCGATAAAAGCGGTTTCCAGAATTCCGAAGGATTGGCAACAGATGGCAGCTACATCGAAATGTAAAAGATACTGGTCACCAAAAGTTAAATCATTAGTGAGAGAGTTAATGGAAGCGAGAGAACTACACAAGATTTTAAGTGAGAGTCTGCAACAAAAAATGTACGCCAAATTTGATAAAGATTATCCAATCTGGTCCTCAGCCATTAGACATATCGCAGAATTAGACTGTTTGATCTCTATCACCAGATCCTCGGAGTCAATGGGCTCACCATTATGCAGACCTGAATTCGTCGAAAGTGACCGCGCAGAAATTGAATTCAAGGAACTAAGACACCCATGCTTCATTCCTGGTGGAGTTTCTGGTACGAAAGACTTCATTCCAAATGACATCTCTCTTGGTGTTGGTAACAAAAATCAAATCGGTCTTTTGACAGGTGCTAATGCTGCAGGTAAATCTACTCTATTGAGAATGACATGTGTCGCTGTCATCATGGCTCAAATCGGTTGTTTCATTCCAGCTACATCGGCACGCCTAACTCCAATCGATTCAATTATGACAAGATTGGGTGCTAACGATAATATCATGCAAGGTAAATCGACCTTCTTTGTTGAATTGTCAGAAACTAAGCGTATTTTAGAGATGGCCACGCCGAAATCGTTAATAATTTTGGATGAATTGGGAAGAGGTGGTTCCTCAAGCGACGGTTTTGCAATTGCAGAAGCCGTTTTGCATCATATCGCTACGCATGTTCAATCCATCGGATACTTCGCCACTCACTATGGTACGTTATTCAACTCATTTGTCAACCATCCAAGAATCACCCCTTTAAGAATGGGTATATTGGTCGATGAGGAATCACGGAATATCACCTTCTTGTACAAGTTAGAACCAGGTAGATCTAGTGGTTCCTTTGGTATGCACGTTGCTGCAATGTGTGGTATCGATAAAGAGATTGTTGATAAGGCTGAAGTTGCAGCAAAAACTTGGGAACACACTTCGAAGCTTAAGAATGCTATGAGTGAAGTGCATACTTTCCCATTAGGCTTGTTTAGTGATATCAGTTGGTTGTTAAACGAAAAGTCTATTGCTGATGATGGTTGTGCTGTCTACAACGAGGATAGCAAAAAGAACGCATTGGGTAGTATTTTCAAGATGATTGAAGGGTTGTGATTGATATTATTTGTTTGTATCGATCTTTTGTATAGTATTATATAGTATTGTGTTTGGCTTTGTATTATTTTTTCTTTTTGCATTTGTCATATTAATTATTCAAAGTCTTGATATTTATCGTATCACCGAAAGCAAAATTGTAGCTGTAGAATCCTGTAAACAAGGCGGTGTCTCTTATTTTTCACCGAACTGGATCTTTGTCACAACAAACAACAGGCCTACACTTGGGGTATTTATTTATTTATTTATTCGTTTACTCCTACTTAAAAAAGCGACAATTGAAAAGAGAAATCCACCTAATAATAGACACAGGCAGCATATGAGAAAACTAAGACAACGAGTGAGTTCACTGACAAGCAGCTATGATGATTCCAAGGCAAACCCTAACATAAGCACCGAGTCGATCGAATCAGTAACAGATGAAGATCAAAGTTTCAGTCGAACAACCAGTAGTAGAATACGACAACAAAGATCAGTTAAAAAGGGTAATATTTTGACAGGTTCTAAAAGAGAATCCATTTATAAAGATAACGACGACCAATCTACCGAGGAAGACGAGATATCGGTAACTAAAAACTCAGCCAAAATTGTGCCTGAGAATGAATCCAAACCACGTCTTGAATCTCAGGAACCTGACTCCCCTTTGATCTCTCAAAAGAACCGGACACTAGATGATATTTTCAAGAAGTTTTCACAACCGAAAACAGTAACCGCGATGAGGAGCAATTCGATTTCGAAGAGGGCATCGCCTGTGAAGAAACGGTTGAGGTTCAACGAGAGAGCCGAATACGAAAGTGATTCAGACCTTGAATTCACCGAACCACTAAAGAGAAAACAGAAACTCCAGCCTACAGTAGGTCCCATCCCCAAATTATTTCCCAATATTAAGAGAAATGGGCCTGTGAATACCAGTCTTCCTTGGTCAGATCTATATGCACCTTCAATGTCTTCGCAAATATGCATCCATGAAAGGAAGCTTGAAGATACGAGGAAAAAGTTAATTGAGCTAATATACAATGACGACACATCAAGTAATAGGATCCTTGTTGTATCTGGTCCAAGTGGATCCGGTAAAAGTACAGCCGTCAAACTCTTGTGCGAAGAGATCATGGAGCAAAAGTTGAAAGATGAGAAAGAGCAAACTATGCATTTGTCCACTTCTAAGTCACATTCTAAGACGCTGTTATCATTAAATTCTGAAAATGGTATTGGAGAAAACATAGCTGTAGATTGCTCGTTCAAACATGTTGTGGAATACAAAAATTATACCACGTCGACATCAAGGTTAACTTCATCAGTGACGTATTTCAGTGAATTTTTAGAGCATTGCAAAGTTCTTACACAACAAAATTCCAAATGTATTGTAGTGGAGGACTTGCCCAATCTATATCATTACGATACATTAAAAAAATTTCAAGCAAGTTTGCTGGATTGGATACAATTGAATAAATCCGTTAAATTACCCCCCTTGATCATCTGCATTACCGAAGTTGAGATTGATGATGAATATGGGAGAGGCACATTTAGCATTGATACAAATTTTAAAACGGAAACTGTGCTTGGTTATAAACTCATGGAATTCGAAAATCGAGGGTGGTCCAGAATAAAGTTCAACCCGGTTGCCAAGAAATATATCAAAAGATGTTTGGATCGGATCATGACAAAGGTTAAAGTTAACAGCATTCCGAAATCTGTTATCAGCGCAAAAATAGATGAGATCTCAAAAATAGGGGATCTGAGAAATGCAATCAATTTGCTTGAGTATTGGTGTAAATTCTTATATACCTCCGATTCGTCATCCGAGATGTTGGGAAAGGAGACAAGTTTGAACGTTTTCCATTCAGTTGGAAAGATAATTTTTGGGACCCAGCACCCAGAACAGGAAATAACCAACTTTGAAAAACGAAACTATTCTAGAAATTTGGGAGGGTCTTCCGAGGAAAATGACAAATATTTAAAAGACTCGATCAATTCTATAACTGTTGCTAACGTGACGAGTGAGATTCTTTCAACTTCAACTAACTTTCAATTGAATTTGCTTGAAAACTATAGTTTGGTTAATTCATCAATTGATAGCTCATTATTCGACTTGGTTGATTATCTATCGATGACTGATATCTTGTCAACTCAATCGAATGTGCTAGAAAATGGTAGCAGCGCAATTGGCTTAGCCATTTCTTCATTCCTGGGCTGTCTTGGGGTGAGATTAAAATGTGAAAACATGAAGAACGGCAAATCGAGTACAACCTCTAGAACAAACAATAATTTTACAACAAAGATGAGATACACCAGAGATCCCAAGATCATGAAGAGAGAAAAGCAAGTCAATTTGGAGATCAAGAACTATCAAGCGAAAAAAGCCAGTAGATTCTTGAATTCTGGGAATAGAGATGGTGGTGTTTTCAGGCGAATTCCCAAGTTGGATGCAATATTAATCGATGGATTCTATGAACATTCTATTATGGGGTCTAAGAGAATGAGAGAAATGGGTAGAAATTCCGGTATAAATATCGAGAGAGGGAGACGACTAGGTGGTGATTTCCAAAATTTGACATTAGCCGATTCTGAATTCAACGTGATTGAAGATTTAGATGATAACACTACGGCAAAGGGCTTGCAAAATTTTGAGGACTTATACTTTGAGGTTTTCAATGGCCAACAGAAGGAACCAAGTATTTTGGTTCCTTCTGAAGACGACGAATTTGATTTGGATCCTATAGTTAATAGTGACAGAGATGAAATGGGCGATGGTTGTGATGATGATGATGATGATTTTAGTGACGATTCACTGGTTTTGAAACTTTAAGCAGTATTACGGGTTGATTACATTTACTGGGTACAATAGAAGGAATATGTATATATATATATATAATATTGTTTTATATTCTTAATTTTCTTTTCACACTTTTGTTGGCGGCATAAAAGATACGTGAGATCTTGCATCTTACTCACTAGTCTATATGGATTATTAGCATCAAAAATTATAACTACAAAACAAAAGTTTTGAACAAAAAAAAAAAAAATCAAAAAAATAAATAAATAAATAAGTAAGAAGATTAAACTGCCAAATATGAATTAACTAGCATTGCTGGCATCTTCTAAAGCATGCTCAAAAAAGTGCTCATCTTCACTTAAATTTTCCTTAATGATATCCAAGCCACCTTGAAAGACACCTCCAATATATAACTGTGGGAAAGTCGGCCAATCACTAAAGTTCTTCAAACCAGTTCTAACGGCATCATCTTTCAAAATATCAAAGAAACCAAATCTTACTTGGTGCTCTCTAAGAATGGCAACTAACTGTCTAGAGAAACCACATTGAGGAGCAGATGGAGTACCTTTCATGAAGAGCATTATTGGAGCAGCAGTGGTAAGTTTTGTCAATCTGGCATTCAATTGTTCAGGAGTTTCTTCGTCAAAGACAGGATTTCCCTGTTGTGTTTGTTGACTTTGTTCATGGGACTCAGGTTGTTGAGGCTGTTGATAAGGAGATGTAACTTTAGGTTGAGCTGGTGCTGGTTTATTGCTGAATTGGTTCAAAGCAGTGACAAACTCTTTAGGATCTGCACCACTTAGTTCTTTCAAAATGGTTCCATTTCTGATCAAAACAAAGTATGGAACAGCGGAAACATCAAACAAATCGGAAATTTCAGGGTGATCATCAGCGTTAATTGATAAAAACGTTGTATCCTGGTGTTGTGCAGATTCAGCCAACGTTGAAATCACCTTGTTCATTTGAATGCATGGTGATGCCCAAGGTGTGTGGAAATATATGGCTATAAGCGTGTTTCTGACAGACGTCAAATCTGAAAATTGGTCTTGTGATGAGATTTCGATCAAAGCCATCTTTATTTAGTTTGCGATATAATGAAGGATGAAAATGCAATTCTTAGAAAATGGGCGGCAAACAACAAAGAAGAGACGATATCAAAATATATTTATATATGCATGCATGTAAATAAATCGATACAGTTTGCAAATCAACGTAAATGGCAAAAAAAAACATTACAAAACCACACGTTGCTTCACATTTTCATGAAAGTTTTCGGTGATAAATCTGGTGGCACGTCGATCGTCTGCAAAAGCAGAAACGGGGACCCCATCACATGACAAAGGCGTGCGCTGTGATTGGCCGATTCCCTCGAAACGTAAACTGTGGCGCGTCGGCAAGAGAGCCAGGATTTATCGGCCGGCCGCCGCAGCAAATTGGACGGCGAGCGTATCTAATAGCTTTTGGATTACGTGATGCGTTACGCGTTGCATTGACCTCGCAATGGATTATACAATATAGCAAATTTATACAAGAAGGACGGCTGTTCTTAAATTGGCATCTCAGCAAAGTCTACACGTTCACGTGGCGTGCTCGTTAATTATATATATATGTATACGCTGTATTAAAGTAGTTGAAAAGAGAGGAGTGGTTCCATTGTGGAGAGTTTCCTTCCTGGAAAGCCGACAAAAACAAAATCGGCTACAAAAAGAAAATGTGATGTGAAGAGGAAAAGCAAATGACGTTGAAGTAATAATAAATAACCCATGAAAACAGTAAAGAAAGGTAAACAGAAAATGAAAGAAATCAAAGGATAACGAAACGAATTTGCCTTGTTTAAAGGCTTTTTTTAGGAAATAAAATGCAAACCGAACAAAAATAAGTGCTGAAAAACACACCAGAAAAAAAAGTCGTGATACGTGGAAAACTGAAGATACTACTAAAGAGAAGGAAGTTCTTATTATTATTGGCTGTAATTAAAAAAAAAATCGTGTTGATTTAATTCTCTTTGGATTCTTTATTAGGTCCACTGGCATTGATGTTGCCATTATCTCCATTCAAAACACCATTTAACTCCTTCGAATAATTTAATATCGATGGTTTGATAAAATTATGGTTAGAGAACTCTGGGGTTCTAGTATGTCTTGCAGGTGAAGGTGTAAAAATGTTAACGTAATCCGACATACTAAATCCAGGGGTCTTGTTGACGTTGTTGGTCAACATTGCGTTTGTACTTGGTGTTCCCCTGCTACCGAAGATGTGTTTATGAATGAAACTATTGTTGTTGTTTGGAGTTCCTGGAGCTTGGAATCTAATCGAAGCAGATGAAGCTGTAGCCGTTGCGATGCCATTAGAGTTGGCAGCAGCAGTAGTATTCCCATTAGAAGACGTTGGCGTATTTGTAAGGGCATGTAAAATGGCAGCAGATGATGAATTTGGTGTAGTTGGTAGCTGGGTGTGTCCATTTATCTGAATTAAAGGAGTCGAAAAGGGTAAATTTGGGAAGGAGTTTCTTGGAGGAGTTGTATCTGAACCCAAACTAGGGGTCCCATGTAACATTGACGCTGATGATGATTTTGGTGTTGTCGGCATGTTTAAAAATGCATTAAAATCTTTTGTATCTTTACTTGATGAGACTGGTCTTGCTGGTGAATTGGACATATATAGGAGTAAATCTGCACCTTCCTCATTATCGTTGATATATTTAGAATTCGGAGTTTTAAATTCGATGG
The DNA here is from genome assembly GCA_030565405.1 of Ogataea paraovalis. Classification (NCBI taxonomy): domain Eukaryota; kingdom Fungi; phylum Ascomycota; class Pichiomycetes; order Pichiales; family Pichiaceae; genus Ogataea; species Ogataea paraovalis. The sequence goes on along the minus strand of JAJMBU010000004.1, from coordinate 198,232 downwards.
ATCTTTTGAACTTGTTTGTCTTTGGTGTAGATAGCAATGCAGATTGCAAAGCATGCTTAGCAGAACCAGCTTGCTGAGCTGAATCGTCCTTTTGTGGACTTGGGGTCTTATTCAACGCAGCCACATCCAGGTTAGCAACCCTATGCGTCGAAGGTGGTGTTCTTGGAGGTTGCTGATGCTGATGCTGCTGCTGCTGCTGATGCAAGCTATGATGATCAGCCAAAATATGAGGCTTTTGGGCAGATGGAGGTTGTGAACTGACGAGATGCAAGCTTGCGGGACTGGTATTGTTTGTCGAATAGAAAGGCGATGATGGAATGTTGACTTGATGCAATCTCTTCACAGGAGAAGAAAAATCATCTTCGATATCATCGAGATGGCTTTGACCTCTTGATAGAGGTCTCATATCATCAAAGTTTGTTGATCTGCGCTTCAGTGGGGTTGTAATTCTCGAACCAGTCAATCTAGATGAATTGTTGTTGTTGTTAGTGGTGGTGCTGGTAGTGGATTGATTATGATGATCTATCGTTGGAACATCAGTTTCATTTTCTTTCATAGGTGATGATGTTAAAGCCGGAACTTTTCCTTGACTTTCACGAACTTTCATTCCAGCTTTGAATAGCTTAGCCTTCAGTTGTCTTGTAATTCTTGCAATTTCAGCTCTTTTGAGGATCTTTTCAGCAATCAAATCTTCTTGAGATTGTAACTCTATTGAATCGTCCGCTGTTTCAATCATCGTTGGTAGATAAGATGCTTCCATTGGTAAATCTAATAGTAACAGTGGATCAAGTATCAATGTAAGGGGACAAAAAAAACTGCAATTTTATTTACAGATCTCCTGTCAGGTTGGTTTGGCGTACTGTTTTCCTAATATATTTGTCGAGCCAAATATTACAGTTCCCGTTGCGACGAAAGAATTTCCAAGGTGCGTATCAAAGTATAGGTGAAGATAAAGGAATAACAAAGGGGAGGGGGGAAGCACAAAAGTATCAATTGCAAAATCAAAAATAGAATAGAATATATATAAAGATAAGTCAGTTTCAGGATATCCAGATGGGAAGGGAATAACTCCCAAACAAGTAAGTGGACGACAGCGCATATTGATTGTCTGTCTGTTCTCACTAACCGGCTTACAGGGATGGTTGTTCGGTGGCCAATTTCGGCCGGATTGGGAAATAATTGCTTTCTTCACTTTTTGGCGTTTTCTTTTTTCAGTCGCGTCGCAGTCGCTGTCGCTGTCACAGTCAGCTGACGAGCAGGGGTGTGCAAAACACATGTTATGTTATGGCAGGGGGGTAGCCATAGCATGTTATTTATGTGTTATGTGTTATGGCTACCCTCCTACCATAACATAACATGTGTTTTGCACACCCCTGCTCCAGGCTACTTACTCTCTTCGCTTCCCTTCTCAAGACTCCAAGAGGCCTGAATCAGATTATTAGAAAGATAATCGACCACAGCTACAGAGATGCGGTCGATAGACGCGAACACGCCAGGGCACTGAGGGTAGGCAGGCAAATGATAAATTCCCAATGGCCAACCAACCTTGAACCGCCCCCGCGGAGAGAGCATCTGTATTAAATGCATGTATAAATTATTTAACATGGTAGATCGAAATATTTTAGCTCCAACCAGCCGATGCGACTCGCCAACGCAGCTTTTCCCGTGCCGTGTTCACCGCTCACCGTTCACCGTTCACTGTTCAGCCGGACTGAGGCAGGTCTTGCTTCTTCTGTACACTTGCATAGGGACTGTTATACTTATCGGTACTTGCCTCTTCATTTTCATCAATTTTTGTGACGTCCTCGAGTTTCAATTGAGTGAGATTTCCCTTTTTCTAATATTGTAATTGCCATCTCATATACTCACAGATCAGAAATACGTGTGAACCACGCAAGACAAAACCTCCACCCCCATCATGATTATCGAACTACTTGCCATCGTTGGTTCTATAGCAGGGTTCATATCCGTTACACTTGCCATTGCCTCCGGATTGTACTATCTCTCTGAGATTGTGGAAGAAAATACAGAGTTCACAGGACGTCTGTTGAACAGATCCATAAAGCTCATTTCAATAGTACTGGTTTTACTCTGGTTGATCGATGGTTTCCCTTTCAAATTGACCATGCTGTCCTTATTCTCATATTTTATCTACCATCAGAACTTGAAACGGTTCCCACATATCAACCTAACCGGTCCAAACTTCATCTTGACTTGTATACTGGCGCTGTTAAACCATATCTTGTGGTACCACCATTTCACAAATCCTTACATCCCATCTATAGATGAAAGATTGAAACCAGATTTCAAGATGCCTCGCTATACATCATTTCCTGAAGTGGCATCTTTCTTCGGTCTATGTATATGGTTGATCCCATTTGCTCTATTCATTTCAATAAGTGCCAATGAAAACTCTTTGCCTTCTACAATCTCCGATATCGATGGTGCCAATGCTAAAGCTGGTGATGAAAAAGTTCAAAAATCGATGAATCTAGTCAAATGGATCATCTTCTCAACGGCTGCAAAGATCAACAACGTTTTGAAACAGTTAGGTTTCTCAGGATTCTCTAAAAACCACAATAACACAAATCCTAATGAGCTATATATCTGATTATCTATACATTTAAATATGCTAAATTGTGATACTTGACCAGTTTTATCGAAAACATTCACAAGAACAAGAGAGGCAAAAACATAAAACACAATGACACCCAATAGGTGGCTAGAATTGTATTGGGTGCACAAATCAAGAAAGCAAAAGAAGATTAAAACACAAATTGGAAATCTTGTGTAGTTTTAATAATATTTTTTTTATGATTATCAAAAAATTCTTAAGAGAATGACGCAACAGGGCACTATATTATTATCAAATAATATATATATATATATACATATATAAAATGAAGACCAAAAATATATTTCTCCATCGGTAAAAAAAAAAAACTCAAAACGCTACAATAAGTTCTTGATCAAAAATTGTAATATTCAAGCCTGGCATCCCGCAAAGCACCTACTGTTCAAATACAGAATTGACTTCGATCGTTGGTGTATTGATCTGTCCAGAGCTTTCACTTGAAACAGTTGGAAGATGGGGTAAAGGAGGTGATGCACGGTCTTCCACTTTCTCAGCGTGTATTGATGAAACAATCCCATCTTCATGGGGGACAATAATGGGTCCAAAATTAGGGGATGCAGATCTACTCAACGATCCTAATACATCAATCCCCCTGCCTCTTCCCCTAACGGCCAACAACCCATGTTCATCTTTGAAAGTGTGGTCACCATTGTTGAAACCATCAGATGGATGGTGGTTAAATTGGAACCCACCACTCGTATTACGCTTTCTCTGAGGTGAATTCAACTCAAAGTTCTTGAACGATCCACCGGATACGTTTCTGTTATGAATTTTTAGCTTGTTATTTTCAAAATTATGTGACGAACGACGTTGAGTCATCTCCATTTTTCTTTGCAGGGTGATCAGCTTATCCGTTAAAATGCCGATTGAGTTCTTTTGAACCAAAAGCATTAGGAACTTGTATGCTTTAAATTTGTCCAATTCAACAAACTTATCATTGTCGTATTCAATCTCCAAATCCTTCTTCTTCGTGGGATGAAAAACGGCAGGTCTATAAAGTAGATGCACAATCGGGATGTCGGTTGTGAAAATCAACTCTTTGTAAAATTGCTCATCACCAACATCAACGATCTTGTTGAGAATATACCTTAGAGAAGCTAACGAGCATCGGTCCATGAAGCTGAATAAGTCGCGTATGAAAGATACTTCTTCATCTGTATCGGTGAATGATTTGAAGTTCTCCAATGCCATCGAAATCGGTGGAATGACAGATAGATTCAGTTCCAATAGGAAGATCTTCAACAATAGAATCAGTTTTGAATGATCGTTATCAAAATCCTTCAATAAAGAATCAGTGAAGATATGAATCATTTGTTTATTGTTTGCAAATTCATTACTACTACTCGACGCATCATCAGTATTCCAGTTCAAGGTATCAGAGTCCATCTCATTCATCAATAGAGTAAGATATAATTCTCGAATTTTATAAACATCATCTAGATGGTACGGCTTGAGCCACCAAATTCTAATATCTTTCGGATCATCATCCTTGATCAATTCAAAGATCCAATATATGATATAAGGTAACGATTTGACAGTCTCAAATTCTTCTTCATCTTCATAAATATCAGGCTGCACTTTAACTTGCAATGATAGATCATTATTGAATAAAACAATCGATTTGTTAAAGTTAACGAAAACGGGCATTTCATTAACATTCAAATTGGCCAGAAATTCGTTATGTCTTATGTTGGATACGTACAACCCACCGCTCGACATTGACTCGATACAATTATAGAATTCCTTCAATTTGTCCTCTTGGGAAATCTCTTCAAGCTGAGAATCAACCTTGGCTATAGTACCAGACAGGTCAGAAGATGTAGATTTCATAACCTCAAATAGCTTACCCATTGTTTTGTAAACGATTTGAATTCTTTCAAACTGTTTACGTTCAATATTGTTGTTCAATTGAAAAATATCTTTCTCCAAAAATTCCCTCTTTTTGAATAGTTCATAGTTCAATTTAATGAAAAGATCATAACGCTCTCTGTAGGTGGCGATAGATTCAGCCATTTTCTCCTTATAATCTATATCACCACCTCCAAACAAACTAGAAATTGTAGTGGATCTTTTTTTACCCAAGCTTTCCGGTTCATGTGACTTTTGTTGTTTCTGCTTCTCTTTAAGCTGAGCGTCTTTTTTCTTTTGTTTCTCCCGTTCTTCAGAATCTATCTTTTTCTTTCTTTCCTGTTCCCTTTCTTTCAGTTTAAGTTCTCTGTAAGCTTGATAGGCTTGTTGCCTCAAAGAAACGTATTTATCTTCATCATAATCACAGATCGAGTAAAAAAGTGGAGTCCAGGATGCGTACAGCTGAGAATCATCAATCTTGAATTTGTAGCCCAAAGCTAGCTTTTTTGAGGGGAATTTAATGAGCCTCAATTCATAAAGATGGTTAATGATACTTTCGATTGTCAAATAATCGAAGCTTGAATCCAGGTTCTTGATTAGTTTCTTAATCTTGAAAACATCAGTATACGTAGATAAAAAGATTCTAGCAGTTTCTAAAAATATCTCTTGTTTTAATCCTTGTAAGTAAGTTTGAAATTCATAGAAGCTATCAAACAGTAGGCCATTCAAACCCAATTGAAGAGATGTACATTCCTCTTTGAAGTCAAGTACTGGCTTAATGTTAGTTTCAAATTGTGATTTGAAAGGTTCAAAGCTCATTGGATCCGCTTCAATTATAATTTGTTCGTCAGAGTGAGAATTAATCAACAGATCTAAACTTTCTACTCTACTCTCCTTTGTAAGACCATCTTCTACAGCAGCAGCATCTAATGTCAATGGCTGACTTTCAGAAGTAGCAGGAGGTGGAGGTTGCGAAGCAGCTAACCTATACTTATAGTCCTTCATATTATCTGTCAGCTCGATTAGTTCGTTAAACAACGTTTGAATATTGGACAAACTCCTTTCATAGTTTTGTAAACTTTTAATGATCCTATTCTCAGCTCTAGCTATGAAAGATTGATAATTATTGATAAAGTCTCTCAACGGCTTGAGGACGATGGTCTCAAATTCAGCAGCAATATCCATTTGAGCCTTTGTCTCGTCTTCAACGACAGACAGTAAACCACGGAAGATATCATCAATCGAGTTGTCACTTCTACCTACAATTTTTTTATTCAATTTAAACATTGATTTATCCACAGTCGACGAAAACTCCATCGATTTGACCTGATTTGCTTTTATCAAGACGATGGCATGGAATTTGACCAAGACGCTCTTTTCCAGTTGTACCAAGGTAGCATAACTTCTGTTCAAAGCTGCCAAAGTAAATCTAATCCCGTTGCTGTAATTTGGAGACCAATTCTGAGTGTTCATATGTGGGACCTGCTTCAGAGTTCCCAGAATATTCTGCCTTTCTTCATCATATTTGCTGGTAGTCGAGCTATTTTTGACCGGTAATAGCTGTGTCTTTGAAATCTCCGGATTTGAAGTCATTTCACTCCTCGCTCGCCAGCGTCTAACAAACTAAATTGGTAATAAAGGTATGTACAAAGCACCTAAAACAAAACCAAAAAAAGACACACTGAATACGCTGACAGCCGATTTCTGACTGAAGCGTTGCAATCTTGTCTTGAAGAAGAGAGGCAGAGATCAGGCCGTCATCATTGACAGATCATGGTTCCAATGCCACAAAAGCCTGGGCACCCATGTAAACGCCCCGCCTCGTTTTTGGGCGCGGTCTCTGCGTAGCAGCGTGCCTGTTACGTCACCGCTTACGCACCAGCTGCACAGTGCCCACGGGTTTCCCCATACTTTTTGCATGGAAGGAGGCCATTTTTAATGGTATATATATATTTCATCTCCGACAGACCGTCTTAAATTGCCTCTTATTCCGTACCAGAACACCAGACTCCATGGAAGGTGCTTGATTAAAAATGCGTAAGTTGCCATATTCTTGGTACAAACAGTAGAAGTGGTGGTGTGACTAGTACAAGTCGTTGTACCTATAACAATTTATATTTTCCCGATGTATCGCTATCCGGCAACTGAAAAACAACAACAGAATTCAAACAAGAGATACAATTGCACTGCATATTTTGGTGTATATAGAACATATATAGGCTAATATACTCTACCCTCTGTATCTGTGTGGAGAATGAGCTCGGGAAGAGCTATCCTGCCACCGGAACGTGCAATCTTCTTCACCACCACCACCACCCGTGAGCCCTCCGGGCTCAATTTATTTCGCCGCCTCGATGAGAGCTAAAGTTAATTAGCTGCATGGCTCGACTTTCAACCAGCCTTTGCAATCTCTGGCTAAATATTGCACCTTGTATTTACCACATACCCCAAATCGCTTTTCAAATAAGCTTGATAATAATCCCATGCAGATTCCAGATAATACATCATCTTTACTACAGTTTTAATCTATTAGCATTTCATATAGTATCGTCATTTAGTATATATAACAATGGGTTCATCGTCTTGTGAGCTCCAGGTTGTAATTGATGAGCCTTCATCAGGTGGACCTTTTACCAACTTTGATCGTCTCAGAGGACAAGTTCATTTACAAGTAAGATCAGAAATTACATTGAGCTACATTCAAGTGAAGTTAGAAGGAACGAGTAAAACGGTGATAGATTTACCGAAAGATAGAACGAACGCAGTTAAAAGTTCAAGAAGTTCTGGAGTGAGACAAAGCTCTACAGGAGGAGGCAAATCCAAAACAGTGTTTGAAGTTCATCGCTTGTTGTATGATACAGAAATAGTTTTCCCCACCAAAGAGCACCGTATCAATTCACCCAACCTAAAAGAGTTCACTCTGTTACCTGGAAATTATCATTATCCGTTTGAATTTGTCTTACCGTTAAAAAACAAATGTTCAAAATTGACAGGGATATCGAACCGAGTTCAGATCTTTCATAACACTGCAAACGCTGGAATAGAGTTGATTGCGGAACCAGACAAACATGCCGAGTTAAACCTGCCACCATCATTGAGTGGATCAGATGACAGAGCCACAATCAGATATTTTGTTAAAGCAACAGCAAAGAGACGTGGGATACTAAAATCAAACATTAGAGGCTACGAGCCATTTATCTTCTTGCCTATAGATAGTTCTAACATGCGAACTTTTGATGATAGACAGATATTTACGAAAATGGATTTTGTTATCAAAAATAAGTATCCTGAAGTTGTAGCGGTCTATGAGCACTACGAACCACTGCAACCACCGCCACAAATTCCAACTGTTCCGCTACCGAGTACTTCTACAGCGGCTCCACTTCAACAACAGACTCCTTCTCCTAGTCTAAGAAGGTCATCATCTAGTTTTTTGAAAGCATTTATGATGGGAATGGATTACAACCCACAAGGCTCTCCGCCTCCGACCTCCCCAACCATTTCGAGAAGGTCATCTGCTGCAAGTAATGTCCAATCTACATCGCCTTCTCCAAAATTACCACAAACCAACAGAAGAGATTCACAGACCTCGTTGCCATTACCTGCTTCATCACTTTACTCCAAAGTGAGCCCTAAAGCTCTACACGTGAAACCGATTAACTTAAAACTATCTTTAGAGGTTAGGTTCAGGTACCCGGCCTATGTGATTCCTACAAAGCCACCAAATTATAGAATATGCATATTGACAGAACTTTCGCCTTCTAAATTTGAATTATTTAATGGTGAAAGTTCTGGTTTGGGTTGCATATATATTCGGTATTGCCAAGTGGATCTAATAACAATCACTCAAACAAGAGTCTCTTCTTACAGAGATCAACATACTGCGAAGAAGACCATTTATGTGACTGGGACACTTAACCATAAGCTTGATTTAGCCCTATGCAAAAATTCTCAAATCAAGAACTCAAAGGGTCAACCATTGTATGAGATTGAGATACCGAAGAAAATATACAAAGATGCAGTATTACCAGACAACATAGCACCATCCTTTACCACCTGTAACATCTCGCGATCGTATAAATTATTAGTCAATGTTGGAATCTCAGATAGCTCAGATTCGGAGATTGTACAAATGATCCCATTAGAAACGGAGATCAAAGTGTTGAGTGGGATGGAACCTTCCGTTCAAGATGCTGATTACCTAGAGATGAATAGAAATGGCACAGGCAATTTTAATAGTGGAACAGGCAGTGCTACGGATAGCAGAGTCCTGGATAGTGCGCTACCGACCTATGAAGAGGTGATCAAAGAGAATAGAAACAGAAGGGCTTTTCAACAAAGCGATCAGTACTACGCGGATCTTGAAGATTGATTGGGCTACCATCGTCCTATACGGATTAAACGAAGCAAAGTAAAAGAATATCGCACATGCTACTTTTACAATAACCATCGAACGAATGAATGAACGAATGAATAATCAAATATAATGCACATAGCGATATCGCATATTGTATACATAACAAATAAACTATTGTAATATAAGTTATGCCATAGTCATCCTAAGTAATCTTTAGGGAGGGAGCGTTAACGTCAACAACTACTACCGTCATCCTGTCACCCATGTCCTCCTCATAATTCCTCTTCATTCTTTTCATCCTCGACCAACCTTATCAGGGACAATCAGCAACCTCCTCATTACTCTCAGTATTTCCACTATGCACTTAATGGAAAACCACATTATCCACGAAAATTAACTGTTCGAGGATGAAAAGAATGAAGGGAAATTATGAGAAGAACGTTGGGTGACATGATGATGATAGTAGTTGTTGACGATGGTGGAAGGTGGCGAACAGGAGGAGCAACTGGAGCGGCCACTGAAGGGAACCAAGATAGCAAAAAGGGGATACACCGACGTAACCAGGACAAGGCATAATGGGCACCAAAGGAAGGAGCATGCAACGAAAGATCCAAAGGAAAACATCACTGGGAATATCGGAGAATATCACAACAGAAACGGAGTTAAACAAGGTATACCAGTAGAGTGGAGAGAAGAGAGCGGAAGGAGAAGTAGTAGCGACATGGGAATAAGCTTCCTGGACAACGTGGGAAACGTCGGTGTAGATGGCGGAGAGAGTATTTTGAATTTCCTCTGGGTCATCATCAAGGTAATGGTAAAGTTGTGAGATACATTCGAAAGTTACAAGAACATCTGCGGTTGCAGATCAATGACAACGCCGATTGGCTATCACTCATTCCGGCTGCTGAATTCGGTATCAACTCATCTCCTCACACTGCCACTGGGTTATCACCATTTGTCCTCGACTACGGGTACTGTTTACGATCTATGAAACACCAGGACTACTGATTGATCTCACCAGCCGCTAGCCGTAATTCGAAACCCTGACTGTTAACGGGTGGTGGCATCAAGTGGTATTCTAGGTGTTTTATAGATTGTAGACAGAACCCGGAGTCGAGGACAGATGGTGATAGATAACTCGAATATATATATATATATATTCTATAGACTGCCATGAAACGGGACGCGAAAAGTGCGGATCCAGGCTGTGCCCCAGCTCGCCCCCTGGCTGAGATAAGCAATGGCGCAGTCGATCGACGCTGCTCTGCCAGAGCCCGGAATGTGCGTGTCACAACTACAAGCTGGAACGCTTAGCTAACGACACGCCTGGAGCGGGGCGATACATGACATAAGCACACACCGCCACCGGGCAGACAGCGACGAGTCGGAGAAGGCAACGCAAGAAAGCGCACAGAAAGCGAACAAGAGAAAAAAAATCTGGCCCCTTATTGTCTGCAATTCACCTCTTGTGAGAAACATGAAGAAATCATAAACACGAACTACCGCTCCCTTGAAATACTCCAATCCTTCTTTACCAGCATTTTGACCCTTCACCATCCAGCTTCTCCAACAAGAATCTTTCCGCTCCTTTTATATTACCAGCTCAGCTTGATCAACTCGTTTCATCTTTCTTCACCGTTTCTTTTTGGAAGATTTGACCACGTCTTTGAATTAAACGTTACTTTTTTTTCTGCTTATACGAGATAGTATTGGTTATCTTCTTGAAACCATATCTCGACATTCACTTTGGAACGCAGGAATAAAGAAATACTAGCTTTCCATATTTGGTTAACATACATTATTGTACCATAATAAAAATGACAACAACACTAAACACATCGAAAATGGGCGGATACGGCAAACTATATACCGTTATTAAAGAATTCAATGCTAGATTGGGTGATGAACTCACCATCAAACCAGGTGATACTGTCGAACTAATCAGTGATGATAGTGAATTTGATGATGGATGGTATATGGGTAGAAATGTGGCAACAAACCAGGCAGGTTTATATCCAAAAGTTTTCACAGTTATGCAAGAGGATCAAGGTGAATTACGACCATCTTTGCTAAGATCTAGATCAAGAAGAATGACCCCAACAGGTAGTCCTGTGACGCCTAACTCTCCGTCCGTTAACCAGTTTACTTCACTTGGTGAAGAGGATACAATTTATAGTAATGATACTTCAATGAACACAACGATTGATACAGCCAATATCACCTCAAATGCCACCAGCCACATTAATAACAACGCAAGCGAAATTAACATAGACGCTCCTCAAAGTACTACTAAAGAAGGTGGCATAAACAGATACGTTTCTGTTCATCGCACTTTAAATGATATTGATAATGCTTTAAAGGAGTTGAATGTTGAGTCTGAAACTTCCAACAACGTGAATGATCCCCCTCTGGACCCAGCAGATGTCGAATTATGGACTCCAGAACAAGTCACCCAATACTTTTCATACTTGAATTTTGATATTGAAAGTGCTGGTCAATTTGCAAGACATAAAATTAGTGGTGCCATTTTAGTTCAACTGGAGTTGTCCTATTTAAAGGAATTAGACATTGCTTCATTTGGTACCAGATTTGAAATATATAAAGAAATCGAAGAACTAAGAATCGCTTCCCAGAATAGAGGTATTAAAAGACAAGACTTTGAGGTTCCAACTTCCTCTCCCAAAGGCCATCAACGGAAATTTTCCGCATCCCAACAGCAGTTACAACAGCTACACCAACAACCATCCACTACAAACAAGCATATGAGAAAAAGATCACAGTCTATGGATGACATACCAACAAGCATGTTCAATAAATCTCTCTCTTCTGCTAATGTTGACACTCAAACTAGACCAGCTCGTCCAATTTCTGTTGTTCCAGATTTCCCGCGGCCAGTGATACCATTCTCAACTTCCAGCAGCCCAAGCGATGGATCCAGCATAGAAGAACATGAGTCCCCTGCTCCACCGGGCTTATTTGAATCTCCCAGAAGAGCACCTCAACCGCCAATGTTTGCAAGCCCGGTTGCAAATCAAAACTTCCAATTTGGTTCGGGATCTGCAACAAAGAATCCATCCTCTTCATTGACTCCAGGTGAATATTCAAACAATAGAAAATCATTTACGGCAGTTTCACACAGCAGAGACTCATCGATAGGTAATAGCTCATCAATCTATCCTGATGCTCGCCATTCGAGAACAGCGTCTTCTTTATCATTCACGCCTTCGAGCAAAGTGGGAAGAGATCTATCTCCAACAAAGGGTCATTTCCGAAACGTTTCTGATGCTAGCGTGATCAGAAGTACTCAGACGGGAGAACATCCAACTCATAGAAGATATTCGTCACTGCTATCATACAGTGCCACTGAAAGAGAGCATGTTTATGAAAAATCCCCTACCAGATCTCCGGTTAGAAAAGTAGATTCATCTTCTGCACGTGATAGACAATTCAGCGGTGGCGATCAGAGTCCGGTGAAATTGACAAATACTAAGAAAGTTGTTCTATCACCCCAAAGAAGATCGATGTCTGCAAAGGAACTCAGCTCCAGTCCTAAGGCTAAAGATCCTAAAAGAATATCATCGGCTGCTGTCCATTCAACTACTGTTCCACCACCAAAGACTTCATCATCAACATTGAGATCGTTGACTACGCGCCGCCCTGGGAAATCTGCTACATCTGCTTTCCAGGAAGGAATTCGTACGATATCTACTGATGAGGCTATCAGAACTGCTGATTATTCAGGTTGGATGAGCAAAAGAGGAAACATGGCCATCGGATCGTGGAAGCAAAGATACTTCACTCTACATAAAACTAGACTATCATATTATACTTCTTTGAAGGACAATAGAGAGAAGGGATTGATTGACATCACTGCTCACAGAGTGCTCCCGGCCATTGAAAGCGAAGACAAAATATCGGCTGTTTACGCTGCTACAACTGGTTCTGGTCGTTTTTGTTTCAAGTTGGTTCCTCCAGCTCCAGGTTCTAGAAAAGGTTTGACTTTTACTCAACAGAAAGTTCACTATTTTGCCGTTGAAACAAAAGAGGAAATGAGAAACTGGATGGGTGCGCTCATGAAAGCAACTATTGAACTGGATGAGTCTGTTCCTGTCATCTCATCTTGTGTTACTCCAACTATACCATTACAGAAGGCTCAAGAGTTGATGGCAGTCACGAGAGAAAATGCAAGACTCAACATGGAAAGAATACAAAAGGAACAACAGATGCAGATACAACTTCAAGAATCGTCTACTACGGAAGAAGAAGACGAAAGTGTGCTGTCAAATACTAACAGCAATAACAATAGTAATAATTCAAATACTCCAACACCAGCCACTCAACCTTCAGGACAGTTTCAAACAAGAACCTCAATGTCAAGTTCGCCACTGAGAAAATCATCAATGAAGATCGATGTCAGCTCTGCACAAGCGATTTCGTTAGATCCTTCTACATCCTCAAATGGAATGTCAACTCCTTACCTAGTTACATCTGGCCTAATCTCGCCAAATTCATCATCCACGTCAGATTTACATTCACCTACAACCGGTAGAAGAACCTCACTAAAAAGAATGCCTACTGCTTCTACAAATCCTGTTCCTATGATTACTAAACTAGACGGTGCTGGTTCGGTCGATAATGAGACGACTACGATCAATCCAGCTCTATCTGCCGCTGTTGGAGCGATGGGTAGAAGAGTAATGTCGTTGAGGAAGACAGGTAACAACGAATAAATAATATACAAATGTAAGATTACATGTCTTAAATTGTAATTTATTTTGTTCTTGATATGCTTTTTAATTTTGTTTCTTTCTTTAATTTAGTTTTTACTCGTTTTTGCGTCACATGGAATGTTTCTCTGTCCTTTGCTGGAAGTTTATTTTGTAATACTTCTTTGAGTTATAGTTTGCCCTCCTCTGGCTGCGTTCTATCCCTTTTCACTTTTATGCCTTAGTTTTATTGGTCTGAATTTTACTAGTTTCATCTTCACACATTCCTTTTTCGTTTATTTTTCAAAATTTCTTTCTCTATCTAGCTGTATACTTTAATCGATGCTTTTTATTTCACTTTGAATTATGATATCAATAGCCGAGATGAGTCAAACAAAAGCTAAGCATATATCTTAGGATTGGCGCGGGTAAAACGTTAGCACCCGACAGATTTCGCGGCGTATATTTGGAGAGGAGAAGAGAGGTAGCCGGTTACATTCTGTAAGACGGAGGAGTACTTACTAGTTTGTCAAATCCCATCAATTGGTCAAGGTAAACAGATTTGACAATTAACAAAAGAAGAACAAAGGAATGCCTCATTATATCACCATTGCCACTTGTTCATTGAACCAATGGGCATTAGATTTTGAAGGAAACAGGGACAGAATCCTTCAATCGATTTTAGAAGCCAAAGAAAAACATGCAACTTTAAGAGTTGGACCGGAATTGGAAATCCCTGGTTATGGCTGTTTGGACCATTTCTTGGAAAATGATACCTACTTGCACTCATGGGAAATGTACGCATCGATCTTGTCGAATCCGGCCACCCACGGTATCTTGTTAGATATCGGTATACCTATAATCCACAAGAACAGAAGATACAACTGTAGAATCCTATCATATGATGGTAAGATTCTTTTAATTAGACCGAAGATATTCCTAGCTAATGATGGTAATTATAGAGAAATGAGATTTTTCACTCCTTGGTTGAAGACCCAATATGTGGAGGAATACGTGTTACCTAGATTAATTCAGAAGATCACCGATCAAGTGACAGTTGATTTTGGTGATGCTGTCATCAGTACTTTGGATACCTGCATTGGAGCTGAAACTTGTGAAGAGCTATTTACACCACAGGCGCCTCATGTTTCTATGTCGTTGGATGGTATTGAAATTATCACCAACTCTTCGGGTTCCCATCACGAATTAAGAAAGTTGGACGTTAGAATGGCCATGATCACTGAAGCAACCAGAAAATGTGGTGGTATTTACTTATATTCTAACCAAAAAGGATGTGATGGTGACCGTTTATACTACGATGGTTGCGCTTTGATTGTCTTAAACGGAAAAGTTTTGGCCCAAGGTGCTCAATTTTCCTTGGATGATGTTGAAGTTATCACTGCCACAATCGATTTAGAAGACGTTAGATCTTATCGCGCGCTGATCTCACATGGTTTACAAAGTAGAACATCTCCAGTTTACAAAAGGATCCATGTCCCTGTTGAATTGAGTCCTGATCGGTTGAACTTCAACTTGGATGTCGTTCCAACCTCGCCAAGAGAGATCCATTATTATAAGCCAGAAGAAGAAATCGCATACGGACCTGCTTGTTGGTTATGGGATTACGTTCGTCGTTGTAAAGGTTCGGGTTATTTTATTCCGTTGAGTGGTGGTATTGATAGTTGTGCCACCTCTGTTATTGTCCATTCTATGTGTAGGTTAGTTGTGCAGGCTTGTAAAGATGGTAACCAGCAAGTCATTAAAGATGCCCAACTAGTTGCTAACATGCCTGAAGGCTGGACTCCAGAAACTCCCCAAGAATTAGCTAATAACATTTTCCATACTTGCTACATGGGTACCAAAAACTCTTCCAATGAGACCAGATCTAGAGCCAAAGAACTTGGTGAGAAAATTGGTTCTTATCACGTTGATTTAAATATGGATACTCTAGTTTCTGCTATGGTGAGCTTATTTGAAGTGACAACGGGAAAGAAACCAATCTTTAAAATTTTTGGTGGTAGTAACATAGAAAACTTAGCGCTACAGAACATTCAAGCTAGACTTAGAATGGTTTTGGCTTATTTATTTGCTCAGTTGCTCCCATGGACAAGAGGTAGAACGAACACTGGTGGCTTACTTGTGTTGGGATCAGCAAATGTTGATGAGCAGTTGAGAGGTTATTTGACCAAGTATGACTGTTCATCTGCCGATGTCAATCCAATTGGAGGTATATCTAAAACCGATTTAATCAGATTTATTGTCTGGGCAGAGACTAACTTCGAGTTACCAATTTTAAGAGAGTTTGTCGATGCTACACCAACCGCTGAGTTAGAACCGATCACTGATAGCCACGTGCAATCTGATGAAGCCGATATGGGATTCACTTACGAGGAACTAAGCATTTTTGGTAGATTGCGTAAGGTTGATAAATGTGGTCCATACTCCGCTTTCATTAAGCTATTACATATATGGAACGGTAAGAAGACACCAGAAGAAACTGCTGACAAAGTGAAAAAGTTCTTCTGGTTTTACAGTGTTAACAGACATAAACAAACTGTGAGTACTCCGTCTTACCATGCCGAGCAGTATTCACCAGATGATAATAGATTCGATTTGAGACCATTTTTAATTGATCCTAGATTTAACTGGGCTAGATCAAAGATCGATGAGGTTTTATCTAAATTAGAAACTAACGAAACAATCGATACTATGACAGTTGATTAAATGTTAATCCTTTTTTTTGCTTTTTCTCCTTTTATCATGTTATCCATATTTCTGTCTTATACTGTTTTTTATCCTCTTTTTTTTTATTAATAGCGTTTCCTATATATGTCGTATACTGTTTTTTTCATTTTATGTAGCATATTTTTATAAATATTATAGTATGACCTCATTTTTGAAAACAATGTAGCTATGATTGTTTTTTATTCACTTTTTGACACCCCACTTTGCGTTAAGTTTATTCAGAAGATCCATCTGTGATGTAGTTGCAGAGTTTGACGATCTTGTCATTGAATTTTGATCATTTCTTTCGACAAAATCCAAAAGACTGGTAGCTACTTTATTAGGTATATCCTCATGAACAAAATGGCCCAATCTTTGAGCGTCATCGCTCTCAATAGTCTTGGTGGCAGTCGTCAGTGTGTCTTTCAAATCTAACTGGTTATTATGGAACACGATCAACTGATACTTTCCTTGCATTTGACCTATCATTAAATCTTTATCCAAATAATCATTATTGGCCAATATCAATAACTTTGAGACTTTGTTCGAAATAGAAGAAAACTCAAACGATAGATTTGTAAACCAATCAATCCAATATTTTTCGGATTGTTTCAAGTCGATGATCCAGGTATAAGATCCATCGGTTTCATTTTTTTTGAAAAGACTAGGAACAGATATCAATGCACTGTGGTAGTTGTTCAATAACTTGGAATTGATATGCCAGTCAATGGCATTTTTGATCGTTGGAAATCTCTTAGGAATGGAACTCAAGTAACTATTCATAGATCCAAGGGCCTTAATGGCTGTGTCTCCAACTATATCGATCATCGTTAGCCCTTTAATCATTTGCTGCAATTCAGGAGATAACAGCAATTCCGGATCAACCTCCTCCCCTTTCTGTTTCCTTTGAAAGTTATACACAACTTTGGTGAGAACAGACCCACCCAATGAATGTCCAACAAGAAAGAAGCTAGGTTTCACTCTTGGATTCGACCCAAATGTCCTATTGTAGAATTGTGTCAATATAAAGATGAAATCCTTGCATAGTTGATCAATGGATAGAATCATGTTACCAGGGCTGTTATTGTTCAACAAACTTGTGTTAGCATGTCCTCTCATGTCAAAACAGAATAAACCAGGACAGCTGAGATAATTCATCTTTGCGCATTGCTTCTTCAGCGATGAGTTCAGCTTTGCAAACGTCAATGCATCAGATCCAGCGCCATGATGTGCAATGAATACGACAGGTGAATCATCAGCTGCCGAATCAGCCGTTAGCTGAGGACCAGAATAATATACCTGAAAACTATAACCCGAAACAGTGTTGCGATATACGTCATTGTTTTGAAAGTAATCCGACCATTTGGGAAGTTCAATATCGCCTTGCTTGTGATCGGGTTTCTGAAACGTAGGCAAATCACCAAAACTTCCTAGCTCCTCTTCATTTTCTTCCTCTTCATCGTTCTCATTTTCATCTAAAGAAAACCCCAGGCTCTCTTCTGCTTGTTTGAGTCTATTCTGAAACAAGTTTCTTTGAATATTAGACATAGCGGGAAGATACACTATACTGTTTCGCTTAGTTTAGCCCCTCTAAGTTTCACTCAAAGTAGCAAGATCTCAAGTTACCTGACTCACTTATCTGCCATGCATGCATACAACCTAAAGGAATTTGGAGGGCATCGCACTGCCCTGTAAAATGGATTACATAATTGGTTATATAATTTCAAAATTAAAAAATCTCGGCGGCCCGGCGGCGCACAACCAAGAAGTGTTTTTGGTTTGGCAATGCGCTCTCGCCTCATTCCTATTCCAGTTTGGGGCATCTCTAGGAGAGCTTATCTAGGGACCTCGGATCTGAGATACGATAGATACGATCCACTGGTGATATCTGCCCCTAGATCTGAGCCGTATATATAAAGCCTTTGTAGTTTTCCCCTTAAAAGGATTAAGAATGACCTCAAATTCCCTTGTAGTTTACTGTTCTTCACTCAATTGGCAACAGAAAAGTACTATATTATTTCAAGATGCCATCTTTTAAAGTTACATCTTCTCCAAAATCGGCTGAATTGTTAGCTGTGGAAAGAAAATATTCTGCGCACAACTATACTCCAACACCTATCATCTTTGAAACTGCATTGGGATGTGATGTCACTGATGTAGATGGTAACAAGTACATTGATTTCAGTGCTGCCTACAGTGCTTGTAACACGGGACACAACCATCCTGCTATTGTTAAAGCTGTCAAAGAACAGTACGAAAAAGTTTCCCTACCATCAAGAGGTTTTACCCATGAACTATACCCTAAATTTTGTGAGACTTTGTGCACTTTATTTGGTTATGAAAAAGTTTTAACCATCAATGGTGGTGCTGAAGCTGTTGAATTCGCTATTAAGTTGAGCAGATCTTGGGGTTACGTCAAGAAAGGAATCAGCCCAGATAAGGCTAAAGTTATGATGGCAGCAAAGAACTACCATGGTAGAACCTTAGGTGTCACTTCAGGTTCTACTAACCCTTCTGCGCGTAAGAACTATGGCCCTTTCATTCCAAACGTTGGCCCTATCTACGGTGATGGTAAAATTTTAGAATTCAACGATGCAGAAGCATTAGAAGAATGCTTCAAGTTAGAGGGTGAAAATATTGCTTCTTTCATTATCGAAACAGTTCAAGGTGAAGCAGGTATTTATGTTCCAAGCCCAGGGTACTTGGAAAAAGTTAGAGAACTATGTGATAAATACAACGTGCTATGGTGTGCTGATGAGGTTCAAATGGGTTCCTACAGAACGGGCCCAAAAAGATGGGCATACGAGAATCTGAGTACCGTTAAACCAGATGTTTTAATCACTGCTAAGTCAATTTCTGGTGGTATATATCCTTGCTCGGTTGTCCTCTCTTCTGCAGAGATCATGGATACCATCGAACCAAACTCTCATGGTGCAACTTTCTCGGGATCTCCAATTGCTTGTGCTGCAACTTTGGCGGCTTTGAAAGTTTATGAGGATGACAAAATTCCAGATAACGTTGCTGAAGTCGGTCCATTCATGCTGGATGGTTTAAAAGCATTGTGCGAAAAGTACGACCTACTAACAGCTGTTAGAGGTTGTGGTTTAATTGCAGCCTTTGATTTGAACATGGACTTACTAGCCTCGAAAAACCTCACTGCATGGCACGTTGTTATGTACTTGAGAGCACAAGGTATTGCTGCAAAGATGGTTCATGGTACCACTGTCAGATACTGTCCACCATTGATTATTACAAAGGAGCAAATTCAACTAGGTTTGGATGCTTTAGAAAGCTGTTGCATCGATTTACCATCTATGGAGGCAGAGGAAATCCCAGGCGTCCAGGAGTTCCACTACTTAAACCACTAGGAGTGTGAGTGAACCTGAGTGGTTATTTTGCGTTAATTTGTGTTTTGTTTCTTTTTCTATTAAAAATAAATCGAGTGAAAAATATAAATAAATAAGTATAGTACATAAAAACCGAGCCGCTTAGTCGTCTAAAGAGTTAGTACAGACTTAAAAAACAACATTAAAACTGATCTAAAGAAAGCCCTTCAAAATTTTCAAATTTATTTAGCAATCTGAAATTTTCTTCATTATTACTCATGTTCACAGTGGGTATGATCTCCCGGTGTTTGATCAAATTAACAAAATAAAAAAGCTCTCTGAACGATGAATGCTCACTGTATGGGATATTCAAGACTTTATACAAAAAATCAGTACTATTGTACCTTTCAAATTGCCCTTCTATTCGATCATAAACTTGAGTAACAAGTGTAGGCCGAATAACTTCATTGAGATCTTCAATTGGTTTTTGATACTTGTTTGACCAACCTGTTGGACTGATTCCAATCACAGCCTTGAAATTTCTTGAATACATTTTCAAATAATTAATCAAGTACTCTTTATTCAGATTTCGCATTGAAATCAAGTGAACCTGGCAAAACGCAGGAGAGTTCTTGTCTATTGCGTTCACCAATTCTGGCCACTCAAGCTGTTCCATAACTTCCAACTTGCTGTCGTTGCAATATATTTTAGAGCCTAACTCTTGTGCTAACTTTAGAGCCAACCTCTCTTTACCTATCACATACGTTCCAATACATATCAAAAATTCATTTGGTTTGACTTGGGACTTTGAAGGGCTAAAGTAATCTATCACCCGGCTTTGTGAAGACTTATATGTACTGGTTTTCTCTTTCAAAAATTTGCACATCTGTTCGATAACAACTTCTTGTTTCGGAAAATTGTACAAGGGATTTAAGTAGGTTGTATCAAGGTAAATCTGATCAAAAAACTCATACTGAAGTAAAACTTCAATCATTTTTCTATTGATTCTAAAATCGCCACAATGTAAATACCGCAGTCCGTCTTTGGATTCTAAAACAAAGATGCCACTTCCTGGACAATGGTTAGCTTCATAGCACGTTATAGTGAGATTCTTCCCCGGAATTTGTGTAGGCGTATCAAAATCAACGACAAACATCATTTCTCTGTCGATCTTATATTTCAATATCAATAAATTATAGGTGACCCTAGTGACAATGATCATCGATCCGTTACACCAATTTTTAGATATCCCGCCATAGTGGTCTGAATGGAAATGGGTCAAAAGATAAATAGATATTTCGGGATGTGGAGAATAACAGAAGGCATCAACGGCAATTTTGAGGTCTTCAAAGGTAAGAATCTTTTCGCTAGGAATAGGTGGTTTGGGTCTTGATTGTTTAGGAGAGGATATAGTTGAATCCTTCGTTTGCGATTGGGATCTCGAAATGGGAAGCTTCTTAAGTCTTTTTGGATTGGTAGTCGGTTGATTTGTTACTTCAGCAGCCTTAGTAGTGTTGAAGACCGACGTTGTTAAGCATTCGTTGACATGAGAATTTCTATCATCAAACGAGAGTTTGTCCAACAAAAGTTCACAAATTGGGCAAAGAACAGAACCCGTTAGTGATAGAGTACTAGGAGTGCTAGGAATCGTCTGTGCTTTCAGTTCCTTGTCAGCTTGACCCCGTTTATTCACCAGTGTGGCGCCTGAGTCTGACTCAGATCCGGAGTCTGACCCCAGGAAGAGACCATCTTCGGGTTTGATATCTGTGATGGTATCACTCTTCACCACAACGTTTGCCTCATCATCCGACTCTATCAGCACCACTTCGTTCCTTCTAGCAATTATTTCCGAAGTTGATCGACAAAATTTGAGTATTGATGATTTGGAGGGCGAATAAGATGACGATTGCTTTCGCTTTAAACTTCGTTGGACTTTGGGACCCATTTTCGGATATATCTAAACTGAACAGCTTTGAAATTTATTATGTTGATGTCACCATGAATATCATTTAATCGGTAATATTATTATCTTATGATTGTGCTACTTCATAAAATTCAAATACTTCAATGTGATGAAGGATCATTACGAACAAATAGTAAACTACAAAAATACACGCAGATGCATATATTGAATTTTCTATGCGTCTGCGTGTCTATTTATTTATCTTTGTACTGTGGCTGTCCAGAAGGATCAAATCTTCATCATCTTGTATCTAACTGGCATACTATCAAATACAAAATGGGATTGTTATCGATCATACGAAAACAAAAACTCAAAGAGAAAGAAATACGTGTCTTAATGCTTGGTTTGGACAATTCAGGAAAGACTACTATTGTGAAGAACCTTCTTCATCAGGACCCAAAGGAAACCTCACCAACGATGGGATTCAATATTGAAACTGTGATGTACAAGGATAAGTTTAATTTGAATATATGGGATATAGGAGGACAAACCTCCTTGAGATCTTTTTGGTTCAACTATTTTGAAAAGACAGATTTTTTAATATGGGTTATCGATTCAAGTTCCTTGTTTAGACTCCAAGAAAACTTTGTAGAATTCAAAAGAGTATTAGACGAGGACAGATTGGTTGGATGTGGACTACTGATACTCATAAATAAAATCGATGTCTTTGATGGAGATAGGGAAAAGTTACGAAATGACATTATATCAGAATTGGGATTACAACAGTTGAAGAACCATAATTGGGAGGTGATGTGTGCTAGTGCTTACACTGGTGAGAATTTGGAAAAGAGCTTGGAATGGCTTGTTAATGAATACGAACAAATGTACTATATTTTGTAGATAGCATAGATATTGGGATCTGTTTATAAATCTATGTAAAATATGCAAAAGAGAAAGAAAAAAAAGGGGTATATATAGATTAAATAATCAAAAAATCAAGTAAAAAATCAACTATAATGAAGTAAAAATGCAGATGTAAAAGTAAAACTTAATATGTAATAAATAATGGACAATGAAATTGTAAATCTAATTGAGTTGTGAGAGCTGAGTGAAATACTCATCTTGAATCCTGTCAAAGAACCAAGAACAACTGAACCAAACCTCGGTGAAATCTTCATCAGGATTACACGAACACTTATTTTTCAAACGAACTTCCTCATTTAAAGGACATTGCAAATAAGGTTCATGTTTGTAGCCAATATCAGTAAACCTTTTGATTTCACCTTTGTTTAAAATTAACGATAAGATAATCGATCTGATTGGCGCATCACCCCAACGTTCGTAAAAGAATCCGTTTTGGGAATCCAAATAATCAAAGATCTGGTTGTATTGCTCCGAACGAAATACATTCAAATTTCCAATTTCAAAATTTGTCCAAAAATGGCAAAGGTTGTAGTCATCTTTTGTCGAATCGTAAATGAAATTGGCGTAGTTTGAATCGTTTTTCAGCAACCCTAGCTGATCTGTCTCAGAGAGATAATTTTTAAGGTTACCAAATAATGATGGGATAGTCTTTGGGTAATCAATGGTGCTGATGGTGAACCCATACTTATAATCGTTTTGAATCATTTCCTGAAAGATATCATAGTTGATATCACAGAATAACTTGACGCCTGGTTCAACTCTCCAGAAATAATCATATTCTAATAGTAGCTCGTGCTTATAAAAAAAGCCTGATTCGAAACGGCACATGTGTCTATAGGATATCGATCCAGCATATGGCGGAACACCTTCTTCGTCATTGAGCATAAGATCAATTTGCTGATTCATATAGTTAATATCTAATGACCCAGGAAAACTCCAGTGATCCTTTGGAATAACTCCAAATTTAGCAACTCCTGAAACAGCATTAGACACAAGCTTTATAAACTTTTCGGAAAATGGTTGGTCATTCAAGAAAACCCAATCATAATGGTACTCTCTGTTGAAACGATCCTCATAGTTTTGGATCGTCTCTAGCATCTCAAATAGATCCGAATTTCTACACAGAGTGTAAAGAGTTGAGTTGGTAAGTTGATGAGAAACATCGTTATTCGTAGCCTCTTTGTTTATCTGACCATCAAGCGACCGTTCTGTATCTAAATAGCGCATTTGTTCTCCATTATTGTGTCTATTTGGAACTTCCGGCAGTCGATTCAACGTAATGAGACTAAGTTTTGGTAATACAAAGTGGCTGTCTAATACAAGGAGTATGACGGACAACGGGATTAATATGTAGGATATAGAAGGTGAAACGATTGCCATGTCCGTCGTTGTCGGTGCTCTACGAAACGCAGATCAAAACTGGAAGCTAAATTGAGCACCGATCCCTTAGCCCTTCGAACGGCAGAAAAAAAAGATTGAACTATGTGACGACAAGCATGTTGCTAGATCCAAAGGGGGGAGGCGGAAAGATTGGTAGTCCTACAAATTTGAATTTGAATAAGCTAAGCTAGCTGTGCAAAAATGCTTGGGCTGCTGCATTGTGGTGACGAATCAGTTTCATTTTGTAACTCTGACAACAACGTGGAAAAGGGTAATTTTCAGCGCCGCACATTTTCGATTGTCCGATTAATTTTGCACGGATCGATCTCTTTTCACTAATTAGCGAGTAAGCAGTTAGGTAATACACATTTTAGAATTATATCACGATCGATCCGTATGGTTAGTTCTTTGGATCGGTGTTGATTCGCACACGACTACCTGTTAACGAGTGGAAAAAGTTTCGAGCTCTATGGCTTGGTGAAGAGGATAAATGGGGTGCCAAATATGGGTGGTTCTGAAGTTGCTTGTTTCTATAAGGTGATCGATCTGGTGCAATTCTATAATGATATCGGCAATCACTGCGATGAGATTAACGCGGCTTGCGAATACAGCGACTTCCCAGCTACGGTTGACTCCAATATCGAAAGCTATCTCCGTTAGACAGCTCCGAACCAGCACTTTACGCTGCAAAGAAGAAGAAGAACAACAACAACAACAACAACAACAACAACAACAACAACAACAACTTAAAGATGATGGAAAGGAATCTGGAAGTGTTAAAGACCAGTCAGATCTACCATGGTATTTGAGATCTGAAGAATCACCGATGCTAGCGACACCTTTGAAGCAGATTGAAATTCCCCAAGTTCCTTCAGATTCACCAGTCTCGCTACAACCAATCTTGGAATTCATTGCCAATAAGTTAGGTATAACAGACATAGAATTGTTTGATTTAAGAAATCCAGAATCTGGTCAAGTCAACGAAGGTGCCGAAATTCTATCCAGTTTCATGATCATAGGTACAGGTAAATCATCAAGACATTTACAAAAGGCAACTTCTGAATTGAATTACTACATCAAGTCCAACTTGAAATCGATTCCTAAATCAGAAGGAATTGTCACATCTGGTCAACTAGCCAAATTTCAAAGAAGGCTACGTAAGAAAGGTAAAAAGGGACCTGCATATTCTTCAAACGACTATGGTGCATCACCTAATACTTGGGTTATGATGGATTGTAAGATAGATGATATTTACGTTCATTTCTTAACTGCTGAAAGAAGACAGGATCTAAATTTAGAAAGTCTTTGGGCCGAAGATAAAAGCAAATACACCAGAGATGAACAGCCTAAATACACTGATGATATATTTGCTGGTATTAGATACTACAGTACAATGAAAAGAGGGAGCAAGAACGTTCTGAAGATGCTACAACAGATCAACCAATCGAGTCCATATTCAACAACGGTGAATCTACCAACCGATTCATTGAACACTGATTTGCTAATGAGAAATAAGTACGTTGAGGAATTTAAAGAATTACAACAACTTCATTTACAAGACCCAATCCACTATCCCCTTAAAAAGTTGGAAACCCATCTGCTATCAATGCAAGCTAACGGATTTCCAATTACTATAGATACCGAGATCTACCCCATGATTGAAACGATGCTTCAATCGCACGAATTTCATAGCAATCCACAGATGCAAGGATCGATGTTTGCTTACAGATACAGCTTTATTCGCCGTTTGTTGCACTTGTTCAATCCAGTCATATCAGAAAAAGATTTGGCTAAAATATACCCTCTTTTAATAATAGCAGGCTCTAGAATGGACGATTCGAACTTTTGGGAACCAGAATCCAAAGGTAATCAACCGATTTTGAAGCACTCGATAATCGTGCCGAAGTTAAAACACCTATCGGAGCTATTGTTTACCAAACCAACGGAGACTGTAGAATTGAAGGCCAAGCTAGATTTGATGTTCCTAACCATATTTTTCAACCGTCAAAATTGGAAACTATGTACCGATGTGCTGGATTCATCCATCAAGAAAGGTGACGTCGGTCCTTCTGTGGCTACTTTGAAATTGATCGGTAAGAAAGGTGTTGATGGTGTTGGATCATTAGCTTTCTGTCAATTATTTATCGACAAGTATTTGCCCTTGTTGATGATTAGTGAGAAAGTTGATCTTGGAGAGATTAAGAATGACGCTGAACTGGTTTTGAATAAGTGCGATCCAGATGGTAATTATTACCGTGATATTAGAAAAAAGTTGAACCATTCAAGTCTCAACTAAATTACAATGTATAGAGATACATAAATTGAACTACTGTATATATGTTTCGTCATCGTATAACTTTGAACCATCTATAATAGCATCTGTAATTTGATTCGCCTATTTGAACCTGGTAGTAGTCATTACCAAGGTGAACGTGCTCTCCAGGGTTCAGTCTAACATTCCTAGAATCCAAAACCGTATAGTCTTTAAACGTACCTAGCAATAACTCACGATTTCTCGCACTGCTGTAGCCACCATCTTCTCTTTCTTCATCATCGTCGTGCAGCTTAATGTAGATCAGTGAATCACTCAGTTGGTACGATGCTTCAACTTGACAACAATTCAAAGGAAGTGTGGATACTTGATTCGTATAGCCCAGTACTGCATTCATGGAAATAATAGAAGAAAGGTAGCCGTCCAACTGAGACGTCAATACCCCGTCGTTGCGCTTATGATGCTTGTAGTTACCCTTCCTCTTCTCGATATGACGGCTCTCTGGTTGATTACTCGGTATGTTACCTACTATCTCTGCTGTGGTCTTGGTATTATTTTTCTTAGGTTCATGGGAAACATAAGATTTAGTTAAACTGGCAAGAAGTTGCGTGTTGGTAACTTTCTTTGTGTTGTTCCCCTTAGTTATCCGACTTGCCTGTGCTGATTTGTTGAAGAGTGCTTTGGAAAACAGCAGTGACTTCTCCTGTGGTGTATTTCTTTGGAACTTTTCAGTTATATCTTTCAAGGGAATCGGTCTCGTGTTCACCATTCTTAATATCAAGTTGCCTTCCAATACAGTAACATGTAACTGTTGTTGGTCAGCAACAGCACAGGAAATTTAAAATGTAAACAAGATATCAACCTTTTTTTCCACCGTGCGCGGCTCAAGGGATCGAGATCTTGAATCCGAGAACTTTAGCACATCCGGAGTTGAATCTTTTTGCAGTGCTTGCTGTGCCTGCTATTGAATATGATTTTACAGTTCTACACTACATACAACGTATGAATTCTTTATCGGAAGATGTAAATTTATATTCAAAACAAAAAAAAAACACTCAGTGATGGAGATCTTTAACCAAAAAAAGTAAAAAAACCAAGGCTGAGCTTACATTATAAACAAATTTCAATTCGTAAAGATCCATTTTAAGTAGACAAAACATACGCACACACGATCTGGTCATGATTAAGCTTTGTTCTTCAAAGCAGTAACACCTGGCAACTCCTTACCTTCCAACAACTCTAAGGAAGCACCACCACCGGTGGAAACGTGGGACAACTTGTCAGCACCACCGAACTTCTTAGCAACGGTAGCGGTATCACCACCACCAATAATGACGGTGTTACCAGCTTGAGCAGATGCAACACAGGCATTCAACATAGCCTTTGTACCGTTAGCGAATTTTTCAAATTCAAAGACACCTGGAGGACCGTTCCAAACGATGGTCTTAGCTTGAGCGATGGTATCAGCAAATAACTTGATAGATTTTTCACCACCATCTAATCCTTGCCAGTCGGCTGGGATACCTTCTTCCAAAGTAGCGTAACCGGTTGCGGCATCTGGGGCAAATTTATCGGCAGTGACGAAATCAATTGGTAAGACAATCTTGACACCGTTCTTCTTAGCCTTTTCAACCAACTTTGGAACAATCTTGGCACCTTCTTCATCGAACAAAGACTTACCAATGTTCATGTTGTTGATAACCTTGTTGAAAGTGAAAGCCATACCACCACCAACAATCAATAGGTCAACTTTGTCTAACAAGTTGTCGATCAATTGAATCTTGTCTGAAACTTTAGCACCACCCAAGATAGCTAAGAATGGTCTGACAGGGTTTTCCAAAGCCTTGGAGAAGTATTCTAACTCCTTGGCCATCAAGAAACCGGCGGCTCTTTCTTCCAATTCGAAACCAACCATAGATGAGTGGGCTCTGTGGGCAGTACCAAAGGCATCGTTGATGTAAACATCAGCTAGAGCAGTCAATTGCTTTCTGAACTTGGCAACATCTTCTTTAGAAGCCTTAACTTTACCTTCGGAAGTCTTCTTGGAACCTTCTTCTTCGATGTGGAATCTCAAGTTTTCAAGTAGGATGACTGAACCAGGAGCAGCAGAGTTGACAGCGGATTCAACATCTGGACCAACACAATCACTTAAGAAAGTGACTGGGGAACCTAATAGAGATTCCAATTCAGCGGCAACAGGCTTTAGAGTGTACTTCAAGTTAACTTCACCGTTTGGTCTACCTAAATGAGAAGCTAAAACGACAACCTTTGGCTTTTGATCCAAGACATACTTGATTGTTGGTAGAGCAGCAACAATTCTTTGGTTGTTGGTGATCTTATCACCATCCAATGGAACGTTGAAATCAACTCTGATGAAGACTCTCTTTCCAGAGCAGTCCAAGTCCTTGACGGATAATTTGCTTGATAAAGACATTCTAAGTAATTGGGAGTAATGTAATGTTAGTAAGAGTCTCGAGGACAAACCATTTCCATTGCCATTGAAACCAATCAGGAGGTCTGAATAGTTCTAGAAGAGCAATTGGAGGAGGGGTAAGAGAGGCATTGAAACTTACTTTGATATAAAGGTTTTAATTAATAATAATCTACAATGAATTGTACGAAAATCAAAAGAGCAGAGTGAATTAACTAGAAAAGAAAGAAGAAAACCGCAGAATTGAGGGATTAGGTTCAAGATATATAGTGCCGGGAGCCAAAGCAGATGCAGCCAGCACCAGGAGTAAGTAAGGTGATGGATGATGGAACGATTGCACCCACGCAGAAGGTGACCGAACAGCCAGCGCTACGCATGATGATTCTCATGGTTAATTTAGCTATTATGTGATGATCCGGCCGCACTGTAGTCCGAAACGGTGTACAGGTGTTTCTGTGTTCAAAGGCGCCTAGTCCCGCCGGCCGGGCTGAGCGGGTGCTGCGTGTTTGCAAGTGGTTTTTTTGCCCGGGTGGCTCTGAGAGCAACTGTTTGTTGGCGTGCGGTTGTCGTATCGATCTCGGGCGGGTGAGAGAGTGGCGGGTGGAGTCACCGGGTGGTGGAGCGGTGGAGTGGGGCCACCCGCGAATTTGTTCCATTCCATCATCCCCTTGAATATATTTGCATTTACTTCTTCCAGGCTGTGCTGCTCTGGTTCCGAGCGCCCGGATTTAACTGATCTGTGCTGTGACTGTAAGCCTGTCGCAGTCTCGCAGACTGACTGCAGAGATGGATAGCCACCCATCCTTTCTCCTATGCAGGTCATCAAAGTATCAGCTACTCTGGATGCTGTTAAAATATACCGGGTTAAATCACTGGGAATTTAGGTTAGTCTCTTTGATGAAAACATGGGTGATCAATTGGTTGCGGAATTATCAAGATTCTTGATTTCTGTGGTAAAAGGATGCCCACCTTGAAACGTATATCTGTTAAACACCCTAGTTTTCGCAGCTTCCTAACGTTACCATACATTCTGTATGTGGGCTTTACTTGAACAGTGTGTGCAGTGCACAAAATAGACATATTAGTGCATTGGTTACAGAAACACTTTCTAGGAATCATTATCACCAAAACTTAAAAATATCTCTAGCTTGTATCTCAACAGATGCCACTAGCTCACGTTGCAGAAACTACATATCGTTAAACACACGAAGAATACTCTTACACTCACTCTGTAAGGTCCGACAAGTGAAACTTTTGCATAACTATGGAACTATAGGTATTGAGATTACTCTTTCTAAACCTCGGATATCACCTAGCTATCAAAGAAAAACGAGCAAAAAAAAAACAATAGCATGCTAAACATAGATAGTTGATACTTCGCCATCTTGAACGAAAGGGGCGAAGGCAAAAAAAAAAAAAAACCCCTGTAAAAGAAACATAATACAATACACGAGATATAAGAGCTAGTATATCTGCCGAAAACAGATATCAGGTGCATCGCTTGAACGAATAGCTATATATATAGCTAGCACGCGATATAAGCTCGGTTTTTCCTTCCTGCATCGTGCAGACCCGATTTCCACTTTTAGGCGAGCAGCGTAGTTTGTCCCCTCCTCTTCTTCTTCACTATTATGAATAATCCAAATCTACATATATATATCTACTTCCAACTGATTCATAGCAGGTGACTAAATTCAAATTTAAATGTGTGTTCTTGGTGGGGTAAAAAAAACCGTCTTACATCGCTCCCTTCAGCTAGTATTCTTAGGCTGCTCGTTTCGTTAGTACGTTTCCCACCAGGCAGACTTCCTTCTTCTAATCAATCGCCCACCAATTGGAACAAAAACTTTGCCTCTGAAAATCCATGGGTACATGACATGCATATAGGCAGAGCAATTCTGCTCGTCGAACAAAGAGAAGTGGGAGCGGGTCTGCTTCCAGCGGCGCAGGGACTCTGCAGCCGTTCCAAGGGTCCCTGCACTGCAGTCAACACACCCCATCATGCACTCTGCCCAGTTTTCAAATGAAGGAAAGTCATTCTTCCCTATATTTAAAGGATACTAAATCATCTACTATTATTCAGCTCCAACGATAATCCATAGATATGTTGCGCAACAGATTCGCTTACAAATTGCCACCTCTTCCACATAATGAAAATAACTCCTATCATTGCTGCTCTTACTATATTACAATCGATTCAAGCATCCGCTGCTCCGGTTGCTGATAGCTCATTAGACAAGAAGTTTCTGTCATTAAAGACCTCTAAACTCGCAAAACGTTTATTCCCTCCCAAAGCTTACTCTCCCAGCACCCCCCCTTCTAAAGTCAATGGTGGTAATTCAGGCAATACTCCCCCAAAACAACCTAGCACCCTGAACCTTGTTACTCCCCCTCTGAAAATCACTCCACTCAAAACTAAATTCAAGCTTCCTTCCATTCTAAAACAAGATAAAAAGGAAAACGATAAAGAGAATAAGAAAAAGAAAAAGAAAAAGGAAGACGGTGAAGAGGAGGATACTGAAGAGGGGGATACTGAAGATGAAGATGTGGGTTCAAACGAAAATGGAGACGAGAGAGACAAAAGCGAGGACAACTATAACTACAAAGAAAATAAGTGGGTAACAATTGAGGCAGATTATTTTGGTTACTACTACGCTACTTCACTCTTGGTTGGTTCTGAAAAACAAGAAATTTCGTTTACCATCAATACAGGTTCTAGTGATTCATGGATAACTGCTTCAGATAGTACATACTGCTCAAAGTCCGACTGTCCTGAGACCAGAGCCTTTAACTACAAAGATTCGGATTCCTATGAATTTCTAGCGCATAATTTCTCCCTACAGTATGCAGGTGGTTTGTATGCACTGGGTGACTGGGTTACAGATGATATCGTCTTTGCGGGATTGAAGATGACTGACTTCCAGTTTGGTCTGGCAAACGAAACAACCGCTAAGAATAACGTCCTTGGACTTGGATTGAAAGAGGGCCAACTATCAGACACTCCATACAAGAGTTTCCCTTATAGGTTAGCATCCGATGGTATCATTAACAAGCCCAGTTATGCGGTTCATCTGTATGGTAACTATTCATCTTTTTTATTTGGTGCAATTGATCATTCAAAATACATTGGTAAGTTATTCAGATTTCCATTAGTTGCTACCGATAAAGCTGGATTAGTGAACCGCCTGGCCATTACTTTGACTAGCCTGACCGCTGAAAAGACTCTTCTTAGAAAGGTGGCAAGCACCAAAACAGTGGGTTCGGCTTTGTCAGCTGTTGTTCTCGATACCGGTACTACATACTCGTATTTGGATAAGACTGTTGTTGACTCCATTGCTTCCTTCTACGGTATGGAAAAGTACAAAGGCGAGTATTCTGATTTGTTTATGTACGAATATCCTTGTTCTTCTGTTTCCCAAAATGAGATATTACATTTCAATTTTCAGGGTGTGGACCACAAATCCAATTTGTCTAATTTTATGGTTGTTAGCGATGAAGCAGATGACACCTGTCTTTTGTCGCTTTTGTACGAAAGTGAGCCAGGACTCCAAGTTCTGGGACAAAATTTCCTCGAGGATGTGTACATTTTTGTCGATTTGGAAGATAAAGAGATAACTCTAGGAGCTGCAAACCCGGATTATCTTTCGAAATCTGAAGATATCGAAGAAGTGGAAGATAAAGTTGAGGGTTCTGTGAAAGCCCCTAGCTACAAAGTTAAATATACTTTGTAACAGAAATGACAATAGCTGTTCTCTTTCAGTTAAAACAATTTCTCATTGCACTACTCACTGCTGGGGGTCTAAATCTAAACCCATTCTCATTTGAAAAGTTGACCTTTTTCATATACACGTTCTTTGTTTGTCTTATGTTTATCCGCCTAGAAACGGTAATTAGCCCCTTGTATAATTCTGAATAAAGATCTCATTATTATTTAGACTACCAACAAAGAATATTTCTCATTCAAATTCAAATCAGAAGTTGATATGCAAATGGACTTTGGCAACATTTTATTTGAAAGCTACTGCCAAAATATGTCAATTATCAATCATACTGAGTTTTCAGTTAAAATATTCTAACTTTCGTAACATGAGAGAACTAATTGTTGAGCGAATAAACCAATTATTGTAAAAGTTTAGTGTATATAGTACTAGATGCCTTTCATGGTGCTGTTTCGGCTACAATTTCCCGCTTCCTTTTCCGTTTCTTCACCTTCTTTTTACATTTAAGTGCAGTACCGAAGTATGAGACTTGAATAAACACAACAAGAAACAAAAATAAATACTTCGATATTCATTCAGCAACTAAATCGGTGCTCCATCAGATAAAATTTGATACATTTGATGTCATGCAAACATCTTATGTCGTCTGCGTATTTCGGTGCTGCATGGGGGTCTCTTTAAGGTAGAGCAATATGAGCTGTGTTACCCGGATAAGAAGCTTTTGAGATTAACCCCTGAAGAGGCTAATGTTATGAACATGGAATTTTTTGGGTACATTAACTTTGAGAAATGTATCTCTTCAGGAAGAAGGCTTCAACAGCTTCAGCATATAAGCGTGATAGCATATTCACAGGGCAGGAAGCTTTCTCAATTCTGTTCGGGGACCAAAAAAAAGGGAGCGGCTTACAGGGTCGCTGTGGGGCGGAGGCTTTTTAGTCTTTGACGGGTCCTTCAGCTAGGCGCATGGTGTTCCACCCTGCTGCACCACAGCCCACCTTTTATATAAATGAGGCATGGCCACATCTTCTATAAATAAGACACTGAATCATCTATCACTACCTGTTTCCAAGGATCATCCATCGACATGATGTATATATGATTCATTTCTGATTACTAAACTTTCTCCACAATGAAATCAACTCTCATCATCACCGCTCTCGCTATCGTACACTACATTCAAGCATCAGCTGTTACAGATGTCGGGAGTGAAAACAAAAAGCACCTTTTGCTAAGGACAAAAAAGCACGCCAAAAGGGAGGTCGTTTCTACTAGAGACCGTCTCAGGAGTATATTTGATGGTAAACAACTAGAGAATAAAGATGAAAACGACGAAGACGAAGATGGGGTGACAATAGAGGCTGATTTCTTCGGTTACTACTACTCTACCTCATTCTCAGTTGGATCTGAAGAAGAGGAAATCGTAGCGAACATCGACACAGGCTCTAGTGACTTATGGATAGCTGCTTCAGATAGTTCCTATTGCTCAGTTGAGTCTGACTGTCCTGAGATGAGCACTTTTGACTACCAAGATTCAGATACCTGTAAATTTGTGGCCCATGATTTCTTCATAGCATATGCAGAAAGTTCGTATGCGCTTGGTGACTGGGTTGAAGATGATATCATTTTTGAAGGATTTAAGATTGATAATTTTCAGTTTGGTCTGGCAAACCAAACTACCACTAAGCATAACATTCTTGGAATTGGATTGAAAGAAGGCCAAACCGCAGAAACACCGTACGAGAGTTTCCCCTATAGATTAGCATCGGATGGTGCTATCAACAAACCTTGCTACGCTGTGCATCTTTACGGTAACGATTCATCCATCTTATTTGGTGGAATCGACCATTCGAAATACACTGGTCAGTTGTACACATTTCCATTAGTCGCTACCGATATACCTGGATTAGTGAGCCGCCTGGCAATCACTTTGACAGACATAACTGCTGAACAGGCTAGCTATGGGCTGTTACCACAGATACGAAAAGTGACTTCAGGATTATCGGCTACGTTATTTGACACAGGTTCCACATACTCTTATTTAGATAAGACTGTTGTTGATTCTATTGCTTCATACTATGGTATGAAAAAGTACAAAGGGGAGCTTTCTGACATTTACCAATACGAATATTCTTGTTCTGATCTTTCCGAAGACCAGATCATAACCTTTAATTTCCAAGGTGTTACTTTGGATTATTATTTGGCCGAATTCATGGTAGCTGCTGATGAAACAGTTGAAACCTGTCTTTTTACGCTCTTACACGAATCTATGCCAGGGATCCAAATTCTGGGAGATAACTTCCTCGAGAACGTCTATTATTTTGTCGATTTGGAAGATAAAGAGTTGACTTTGGGTAAGGCCAATCCGTACTACAAATTCATGGAAGAAGATATAGAGGAAGTTCAAACTAAAGTCAATGGTTCTTTGAAGGCTCCCCAATATAAATTGAAGTATCAGCTCAAATGATGATTTTACTTTTGTTTAATTTCAATTATCGTATGGATAAGACCCCAACACCCGCTGAGATCAAAGTTTACTATCCGTTTTTACTAGGGTTTCGCAAATGAAAAATAAATAGATAGATAGTTAAACAAACAAACAATTGTATAAATATCAAAATATAAAAATAAATATATATAAATAAAAAATAGTATGAATGTATCAATAAATAGAATGATCAATCAATTAATCATTTCGCAATGTGTCAATAAAAAATTAAACATATACGTTTCGTCTGTATTTTGACACTATACTGTTATCGATCAGACATTATTTTGAAGGATCGTTCCTCTGGTAGCCCATGTAACCTTCGGCTCTAGAATTAGGCAACATATCCAGATACTTATCGGCCAAGTCTCTGCATTTCTCGAAACCGTTGGGACCATTCACTTTGAAACAGTTTTCTAAAGCCTTTCTCACCATACCCAACACTTCAATTCTGACAAACTGTTCTCTCAAGATTGATTCTTGAGCATCTTTCAAATCTTTTGGATTTCGGTAATCGATTTCGTCAAATGACACGTTTGGTGAACGTTTGAAAGTGGCTTCTTCTTTTGTTCCTAGAAGATTTGGTATCTCAATTCAAACATGTTAGCGATTGCTCTATTTTATCTTTAACAAAATTTCCAAAATTGATTTATTAGAGTACTTACCGGCCATTGCTTGATAGTTTTTCTCTGCTATAGAGAATCAAATGGTAAGAGCAAAAGTCCTAACTTCAACCTAAGGTGCTTTACCCCCACTTGCAAACGCATTAACTTCTTTCCCCTCATTTTGGGGAAACTGAAATGGTGCAAAGGTGCAAGTATCTTGAAAATTAATATAATTAAATTTTAATTGCTATATATAATTATAATATTAAATTAGCTCCGTTAGGTATCTATCTATAAACTAGGTGGTAAATCGTTGAAATAACATATATAGCCTATATATAGCTTTGATCGAACCGAATCGACTTGAATTGTACATGCAACATATATAGAGGAAGGATCACTTGTCTGTCTATATTCTAATGAGATGAACCTGAGAGTTTTGTACCGCAACTTATTTCATCAGTGTATGACGAGAAGCGTAAAAAAAGTACTCTTGGAGTTTTCTCTCTTCACATTCTATCCTATTATGTATGGTGTCGTGTACTCTGATAATGTGATATTCCTTTTAATATATTTAATAATCTTCTATATCATCTATTTCTCATAAAAAAACCTATACATTATGGAGGAACTGCTGCCCAACAGCTTCTACTCCAGCTCTCAATATACCTATTTCTCGGGGCTGTGATCCGGGTAACCTGTCCTCTTCTCTTCGGCCTCGGTGAAGTATTCAGGTCGATCAGAACTGCACCTTGATTCAAAGGATGACGTGACGGTATTTACCTTTCTGATCAGGATCGATACATCATTTTAGGTGCAGCTATTTCATGCGAACATCAAGTTTCAACTACTTGCTCCGTCAATTGGTTTTACCTAGTTTTCCTCACCTTTTGGATTTTTAATTGAATTTATCTGCAGATCGACTTGCTTCTCGGTGAATTTTAACGCTCGGTAAGATCTGACATTTCAAATTCTTTTTTTTGCTTTTCTTACTTTTGTGTTTCCTGAATCATTCCTCTATGGTCAGAGATGTCAGATACGTTACAAGTTCCTAATAAGCCGTTGGTCAAATTCAATGCACAATTCGTTGCAATATCGCACACGGTGTGTGCATTGTCAGCATTCCTGGTGGCTTTAGCTGTCGGCACCTGGTTACACTATCATAAGATCGTCAAGAATGAGTTTTTTGGATATCCAGACGAATGGTTCCCTAGTGTGTCGGCCACCATAGGTGACCGTTATCCAGAGAGATCGATTTTTCAAGTGATTATAGCTTTGACTGCAGGGCCTAGATTCTTGTTGTTACTGCTCAATTACATTAGATTGTACAAACCAAACTCAATATACCCAAAGTTGGGATTAATCTCTGGTTTCATTAGAACTATGACATGTGGTGGTTGGGTCTACATTACCTCAACTGATGATCATGATGCACACGATATTTTCATGATTGCTTACATTGTGTTAACTATTCCTTGGGATCTGTCAGTTACGAAACTAACGCCTCCTAGATCGAGATTGAGAAGATACAGAAAGCTCACGGCTCTAACATTTTTTTTCATGCTAATTCCACTAATATACCTATTCATTCAACACAAAGTTCATCGAGTGAAAGGTGCTTATTCCTACTATGCCTATTGTGAATGGTCGTTGATATTTCTAGACGTTGGCTTTGACTCCTTATCAATCTTAGATTTCAAAGATTTATCTATTGAATTGATACCATCTAAAGCAGGTGACGAATTCTTTTCTTCTAGTTTTGATGTTCAATTGATTGAAAGAAAGCTCAGCACAAATGAAAAAAACTCTGCATTCACTACTTCTTCTTCTTCTATAGGGTATTCAGATAACGACAAGTTGGTTCCAAAGACAAATGCGGTTAACAACACCCTATTCCAATTAACTATAAACACTTTGAACTCTTTCATTTTTTGGTCAATATACTCTTCCTTGTTTTTATGTATTTGGCATTTCCCTTTGTGGAATATGGGCATTTCAGGTTATGAAGCATCATGCTTAAGTCTATTAGCCCCATTCTTTTTAGGCATACCGGGTTTGAAAAGATTTTTTGCAAGTAGACCTCAAATCCCAAGAGTCCTGGCCTGTCTATTTGGTGTTGGTGCTTTTACGGTGACTGAACCATCTTCAAGATTGTTGATCTTATCCACTGGTGTCATATTTGCTGTGCTGGCACTAAGTGTCGAGATCTGGACAATTGGTAAGTTGAATGACTCTTCTGCTATTAAGTCCTACGCTACTTCATTCAGTATGGGATTGATCCTTTCCGCAATTTTGAAATTTGCGTTCTGGACAAACAACCCAATCTGGCCAATTATGAACAAGAACACTGGTGGTTGGAATCTTACTGGTTTATGCGTTGGATTAATTGCTGCATCCTTCACTACCTTACCTAAAGTTGATTGGAAACAAACAAATGCCGAAAGACCACCATCTACTCTTTTGTGTGCCTTCGCATTTGGATCTCTAATTTACTCGATAAGTGCCATGTTGACGGATTCTTCCACTATCATCTTATGGACCTGGTCAGGTTATCCAATCGAAGGCCCAATTCCCGTTCCTCATGGTGCGGTCACTTTGAGTGTCATGTGCTTCGGTACCTACTTTGGGTTGTCCAAGAGCCACTCTTACAAGTTAGCCACTGGTGCTGGTATTATTGGTGCTCTATTTTTGTACAACTTCCATGGCTGGCTCGGTTATGCTGGTGGTATGGCCTATGCATTTTGGATCTGCTTTATTACTCCTATATGTTTCCATCAAATCTCAAAAGTTAATAATACTGCGCTGGTCTTTGGATTGTCATTCTTAGTTGATATTCTTCTATCATTAGGACATGTCTGGGTCGTTGCTTATGCCTTTGTTCCAGGTGGACCACTGTTGAGAGAAAGAACTGATATTATTTTTGGATCATCAGTCTTGTTAGTTAGTAGTATTCTGTTAACGTACAGCAGAGAGCAAGCTGATATGAACCTAAAAAAACTAACGTCTACTTTAAAAAAAATCACAAACTATTTGATCTTTTTCACTTTGATTTCCAGTTTTGTTGCCTTCCAAAGGTTCCAATTTGAAAAGCCAAAACCTTATCATCCTGACTCTAGATTAGTTACAGCCGGTATCTGGACAATTCACTTTGGTCTCGATAATGACATGTGGGCTTCAGAGCATAGAATGCGTGATTTAATCAAAGATTTGGAATTGGATGTTATTGGATTACTTGAATCAGATACTCAAAGAATCATCATGGGTAATAGAGATTTAACACAAAGACTGGCTGAAGAACTTGGCATGTATGCAGATTTTGGCCCAGGCCCAAATAAACACACTTGGGGAGCAGCCTTGCTATCAAAATTCCCAATTGTTAAGTCGACTCATCATCTTCTTCCGTCTCCTGTTGGTGAATTGGCTCCTGCTATTCATGCCACATTAGACTGCTACGGTGAGTTAGTTGACGTTGTTGTTTTCCATTCCGGACAAGAGGAAGACGTTGAAGATCGTAGATTACAAAGTTTGGGTGTCGCTGAAATCATGGGATCTAGTGATAGACCGATGGTGTTGTTGAGTTACTTGGTGACAAATCCATTAGAAGGTAATTATAACACGTATGTGAGTGAAAAGTCGGGCATGCATGATATCGACGCTACAGACGATGATAGATGGTGTGAATACGTCCTTTACAAGAAGTTAAAGAGAACAGGTTACGCCAGAATTAGTAGAAGCACCATCACTGATACAGAAGTTCAGGTTGGTAAATTTATTGTTCCAAAGTCTGATGAACCTTACGACGAAGAATATTCCCAAGAAAGAATTGACGAGGCCAATGTTCCAAAAGACATGAGATTCCCTAGTATATTCTACGGTGATGGAGTTAGAGGCCATAAATTCCATGTGTTTGACGAGCCAAGATATTTCTTGTAATGTTTCTTATTTTCCTCGCATATTTCTTCTTTTTTGTGCAATATATAATAGAAATAAGATAAAATGATTTTACACCTGTGTTTTGCAAAACTATCAACCTGAGATTCCCTGACGAAGCTCAACAACGACTCAAACTCTGATTTGTTACTGAATGTTCCAATGTCTCATATATGTATATATATATATATATTTAAATTTATACGAGAAATAATAATATGATTTATACTTTTGTTTGAAAATTAGGGAAGTATCGAGATCGATATGGTTACAGTTATAGTTTCTCCGACTGCGCGGCTCGTCTGTGAGTCTAAAAATGGTAAATCTGAGCCACACGTCGTATCTGAAGTATCAAGGCTGTGTAGATTTGAACTTTCGCGGGGCTGATCTGCGGAGCATTTTTTGAATAAAAGACCAGCCACCTTTCCAGATTTTTAGGAGATTCTAGTAGATCAAAGTAGCTGCTACAAACCAAATTACTATAATTGACTGCACTATTCTTTTATGTTTTTTAATTATCAAGTCTTTTGTTCTTTTTCTAGTTTTCAAAAACAATAATTGCCCAATAACACCTTTACTCTTACATGATAAAACAATTACCCCATCCACCACCTCTATCGTCATTGGAGTTTAAATATCCTTCTACACTGGACGTTGGTGATCACAAAATCATCTTTGAGCCTGCTTCTAGCTACCACATCATTTCTGACGAAGAACTTTTACTTGAAAGTTCGCCGTTCAATTTTCAGTTCAATAACAGTGATGAGACTATTCCTTCTCTGACTCTCCTGAAGGACATCGAGGTCAATTCCAAGATCTATGATGACGACGATAATCAAGAAGGTGGTGATCATGATGATGTAGAGAGTATTGCTTCCTCAAATTATGAAGGTCAAGAAAAGTCTGACCAAAGTCCCAAACAACAGTTTACCAAACAGCATGTTCATAAATCATCTATCATATCAACATATATCAACCCTTATCTGAACAGAAATAGAGCCAGCTCGAAATCATCTCCTACGACACAAGATAATAACCTCAGGGGAAAATTTGAAAAACGATTTTCTGTTTTCAGTAATTGGGGGATCAATAATGATGTACAGCATAACAAGAGAAATAGTAGTATTATTGAAGACCTAATCATGAACAACCAATCGGTAGATTCCGTTGCCTCTCCCCAAGAAAATTCAGGAAACAATTTGATAAATAACACTCAAAGTAATAACAAAGATGATAGCTATTATGATAAGAAGATATATCCATTCTCATCTTCTCGATCCAACTCGTTGAGGCGAAGAGCCACTGTTGCCTCCAGATCCATTAAAAGACTGAAATCCATCAGAGAATCAAATGAGAACTTGACTGAAGGAAGCATTGGTGGGCAAAGAATTCGTTCTATAGACTCTGACAGGTCATCCTTGAGAAGATCTAATGCAACACGAAGAAAGTATGGTTGGCTGTCAAATATAATTTTGCTATTTAAAAGGCTAAAAATCAGTGCGTCCAAAAAGTGGAGGCATTTAACTAGGAAAAGAACTAAGTTCCAAAGAAAGAGTAAGGTTAACTTCAAAGATAACGCTGCTGACGAAGGACCTGAAATATTGCGCTCGGCATCGTTTAATGGAGAGAATTTTATAAACTTTCAACTCCCAATACCTTCGTCCTTTGGTAGGAATGCAGAAGTTCCAAGTATCCCAAAAACCAAAACTCCAAGTATCCCTATTAGTCCAAAGAATGTGTCGCATCTTCCAAGTAAGGACTTGAGAGCCGATGAACATACTAGTTTGTACCAACCACCAGATCCTGAAATCCAGAAAATGATCGAGTTATGGAGTCACTATTTGAAGACGGTCATTAGTAACCGGATCCAGATGAAGCTTGAAATTGAGACCAAACTGAATAAGGAAAGACAACTGGAATCAGAACCAAATCACTTCACAGACGGAAACGACTCCCAATTGTACTTACCAGTGCCTATAAGAACTCGTTTTGGCTCCATCATTCATTCTAAGAGAAAAAGTATGATGGATTCGATTTTATCGGATTATCTCTCATCTTGCTCCTCTGATGATGATAACAGCTCTGAAAATATTTATGATGAGAGTTCATCTATTTCTTCGTTTGGTTCCGCTGTACAAAACATCACGAAGGTTAATATCATACCACCGACGCCAGATATAATGAATGAGTTTTCATATCAAGATAGTACTAAAGATGATGACAAAAAATGTATTGATAGAAGAGTTAGTACCACCGCTTCCATACCTGCGGCTTCACTGTCCTCCAATTCCATCAACTTGAGCAAGTTTAATTTTAGAAAAAAAGAGGATTCTTTTAATAGCTTTGGGCCAAGAGATTCCATCTTCAGCTATAATGAGTTTGAGTCTCCAGCAATCATCATTGGCGATAGTCCTAAACTTCTTCCTCCTCTTCCTAAGAACCTACAGATATCGGTGCCAAGCGCAACTACAACTAATATTTCGGAAAGCATGTTGCAAAATCCTGTTGATATCGCAAATCCATCTGTTTATGAAGAGGTCACCGAAGATCCAAATTTTGATGCATTTTCCTTCCAGTATTCGTTGGTTACAGAAGAATCGTATAGCGATGATGATGAGTTTGAAGATACAAGCATGAGCTTCAACAGAACTTCAACAACTCATGCCTATACGATCAGCCAAAACTATCATGATGGACCTGCTGGTTCATCGCCAGATCTTCATTATTCTTATAGCAACGACTTGAATTATCAGCATCAACTGCAGCAGCAGATGATAAAA
This sequence comes from Ogataea paraovalis, assembly GCA_030565405.1. Taxonomy (NCBI): domain Eukaryota; kingdom Fungi; phylum Ascomycota; class Pichiomycetes; order Pichiales; family Pichiaceae; genus Ogataea; species Ogataea paraovalis. Next base: position 156,207 of record JAJMBU010000004.1, on the reverse strand, counting down.
GAAGTGGAATTGGACAACAACAGAAGAAGAGGTTCCGGATCTTGGCGGGATAGCTCCGAGAGTAAGCCAAGTAACCGGTTACTGAAACAGATCGAAAGGTATATGGGGAGAAACAAGAAAGCAGCCCGTTAGGCGTAAACTAAATGGTATTGACGTTTAGCCTTAACTCCGGATCGGCATCAAACGAAATACACATTAACAGATAATAGGGATCTGCTTAAATATCTATATATATATATATATATAGCTATAATTATATTTCTTTATTAATCTATCTCTCCAGTTCCATAATTGCTTTAATTTGAATCCGGTGACTGAAATTGTATTTTAAATTTCTTAAATTCTCAATTAAACCAGCTTATATACACCATAGCATGTGAGCTCGCAGGGATCATCTTCTGACAACCTAAGGACTCAATGGTTGTCAAAATAGGCTACTTAGGACGATGTAGTTATAGAACAATTTTGCTAGGCTATTTGCTGAATTAGACAAGCTTATTGTAAATAAAAGGTCGTGTAAGGGAAGATAAAAGACTCACCATGTTAATAGATAGCATGCATCTGCAGAAATTTGTTTTGATGGAGCTGTTTTATTGGTGTGATATTAAGAAATCTGCAGTTGTATAATACATTAAGTAGAAAGGCTGAGCACGATTCGGCGTTGTATTGCGGTAATAAAACTGGGTGCACCGGCCTCTTCATCTCTGAGTCCCGTCTTGTAAGTAAATTTGCAGTTTGAAAACAACACACTATTGTTTTTATCTCTCTATGGTTGGTAGCACCTCGTCCTGTGGATTTTTGAAAGACTTCATCAGGTGTATCAGTCCATATCAATTTTCAGATTATATATAGAGAGCCTAAGTTGAGCTTTGAAAGAGAAGAAAGTAATGGCTTGCAGTTGAGTGCCGTTGGATGATTATCATTTCAGTGAAAAGTAGCAGAGATGCGTCCAACGTCCAAACCACACAAGTTTCCATATTGCAGTAGATTTGAAAGGGGTATTTACATCAGGACAAAAAGCTGAAATTCGTAAAGACAGCTTCACTATTTTCAAGACAAAGAGTTTCTGTTTTGATGCTTGGCGTTCATTACAAATTAATTGATGTATATCGTTCTATCTACTGTGAAGTATAAATTTGGTTATATTTTGTATTCAATAGAATATGAATAGAGTTAGTTCTTGTCAACTGTTACGGAGCATTATACTTATACAGCATGAAGTTGAAGTTTTGAAATGCTAATAATATTATTAAACTCTATATATATTAATTGTTGCGGTCAGATCATTTCTCATCTGAAAGAGAAGTGACCCCGGTTTATGTATATATATGCTATCCTGTTACACGGGGTTTGGTGTTTGTATCATTAAAACAGATATGCGCTTACGCTTTCGACAACACACGGATCGGAATTCGAGGCAATATTAAACTTTTTAAATATTTAGCGATACAAGAGTATAGGTCACAGATGAAACTAGAGGTGGAAGTTTGCACCTTCTTTGCTACACTTCTGTAATAAAATATTTTCAGAAATGAATTCCTGGCTTAGATTAAGGAAGCCAGAAGTAGGGCTAAACAACATACGTAACCAGAAATAAGAACATGGAGAATACTGAACGACTCTGTTTGAGAGGACTTCAGAACTTGACAAACCAAAGCATCTCATGTTCTGAGGAGAAAACTAAGGGAAACTAAAAACGTGCGGACCGCCCACCTACAAAAGCGGCAAATATTGCACAACCCAGACGTTTCCAAACAAGCGCTTTGCCAGGCAAACCTTATTTAAGCTTGTTTTCTGCTTGCTTGTTCTATATTCCCCCTCTCTAACAGGATAAATTCCGCAGTGCCTCGCTGCAAAAGCCGCTTAGCGGATAAAAATAAAGTGGCTTGAAGTTACCGGTAGGTAGAGTGCGTACGTTATCTGATTGATCAGCAGCAGACAGGGGACGGTACCGATCGATTAATTTATATAATAGGCCAGAGCAAAAATATTTAAGCAGCATGTACTTCTTGTTATTTTTTATGGCAACTTCCTGAGACTGCAGTGCTTCTTTGATGTTTGTGTGCTATTTTTAGATACAGATTTAACTAACACTAAAGATAATTATACTCAGAGGCGGCATGATTTGAGACCAGTGCTGGAGTATATATACCAACTAATTTTTGATCTTTAAACACCTTCCTCCATCCAAATCTCAAGCTGCTGAATTGACGTTATGGCAGAATACTTGAAGAGAATGAGGTTTAATTTCCTATCTCAATGGCGCAAAACAGTACAGTGCTATCCTACATCAACAGGTTTTTGAATGTGCACGCATTTTTTTGCAGATTTACTTTTTGCCTGCCTTTACTGCAAGTCAGGGAGGCTATGCTTGAGGTTGACCCTTTATCGATGCAATTGGCTGATTCTAGGCAAGACTCACAATGAAAACTGAGTATCTTTTTTCAGTTTGTGTTCCTCTTTGTTACTTGGATACGTTTATTGTTTTGAACCCGAGGGTCAGTATACTAATTGGACTTCTAATGAGCTCTGATCGACATTGCTCCTTATGGAGCCAACCAATCCATAATGGATAGTAAAAGGTCAATGTATGTACCTTTACTGTACCAAAAATAGTAATTAAAACCTGCTCTGCTCCTTGTATGCTTACCTTCAATTTTAACTTTTTACTTGAATGCTTGATCTTCGCCTTTATCGAGCTTATAACGTCGACAAAAAAAAAAGATGGGAGTAATTCAGAGCCTGTTGTAACCAATGTTATAAGTATTAGGTGACTTGCGATTGGACGACGCAAATTGAAAGCGGAGATATGTAAATTGTGGGAGAGAAGATGGAATGCATGGCGGATAGGTGTTCGGTAGTTATAGATTTGTTACATAGTGGTAAATGAATTATTCAGATTCCAAGACGTGCTGGCAAAGTGTGAATTTTTGGACGTGCGATTCCAATGGTTTGGGAACCTCGACGACATATCAGGAGTCTTCAGATCACATTAATTTTTCATATTAGTCTCTAACCACCTTGAGTTATAATTCTAAACATTACTGGTGCTTGACGTTTACTGCCGGTTGTTTGCTATTAACCTTTAGTCCGCTCATCAGATCAGGGGAAAAGACTTGGCAGAAATATGTAACCGAACCCCGCCAGTGGACGCGGGCCAGGTGCTTGTAAACCAATAGAAGCCCTTCGGTAAGTTAAGAAATTTTCAGTAACTACGCTTTTTGCAAAAAGATGATCAATACGCTGGTGTATTCAAAAAGCGAAATGTAAAATCCAAATGTAAAATCCAAAATGCAAAACCGAAGCATATAATATACCTATAATAAATAGCAGCAAGCATAAGATATCGGACCTTGCAAATGTTCCGTTTCAACTCAGGAGTCAACCTATTGTGGGCGTTACGTTGCGGAATATTTCACACACAATGTAGCATATTACATAAGCCATTTGCAACGAGAGTTTGGATCTTTCAATAACTGCATGCTGAAGACAGGCACACACATACCCCTTTGACCGGCAGATAGAGAGACCTCGTGTAGCAGGATCAGTTGAACGCTGCGGTGACGGCCAAAGCTGGATTGTTCTGTCGCGAAAACAAGAAGGCTAAATTTCTATTTATTGTTCTGCCGCGAAAACAAGAAGGAAACTTTGTTTTTTTTGCATGCATGAGTAGAAATATGGTTATTTAAGCTTTTGGCGTTTCGGAGCAATGCCTACTGATCAATTAGATTTCTGCAATTGTCAATGTTGATTCTCTCTGAACGTTGTATGGCCAGCCGGATACCCAACACAATTTCTTAATTGTGTATTCTGCTTTTCCCTATTGTGCTTCTAATCTTTTCGATCGGAGCAGCAGCAATTTCTGCTAAAACAAATCATATTCTATATAAGAGTAGCAACTTTTCCCACTATACGTATCCCGCTTGTGAGATGTATTTGTGTTTTTCAAAATGTTTGTAATATTCTTTTTTAATCTTAATTTCATCGCAATATGATTATGAAATTTAACACGTTAAACATATTGAGTATTCTAGTACTCACCACCGGTGTTTTAGGTGGACCAGGATGGACACTCTACTCTGAAGAAGAATATAAGGTAATGGGCTGTAAAGCTGGTATAGAAGCGGCTGCTACGTTTTGTTCAAGTGTTGCCTCTACAAAAGGTTACAAATGTGCTTGCAAAACAGCACCTGAATTGCAATCTTGGGTTTACTGTGTATACAATCACGTTGATAACCAGGAAAAGGCGGCTAAGATCATGATCGATTACTGTCAAAATGTCATGGTTAATATGACTGCTGCAAAATTGGAAAAGGCTTACAAAAATGCAACAAATAGCGTTGTGGATATAAGTAAAGATAAATCGTTCAATAAAACACAAGTGATCAATTACCCAATTACAGGAGCCAAAGTCGAAAAGAACTATAAAGCTAACTATTTGGGATACAAGCATAGATGGGGAAACGTCACTACTTCTCACTATCTAGGAATTGCTGCTGTTGCAGCATGGGGTGCTCTGCTCGTTGTTTGTGGTATTATTAATTGGACACATAGGCTAGTTCCTTCACTTTCACAGAAATTTGATGGCAAACTGATAAACTTGTGGAGAAAGTATGTCACTTCACCAGCATTATACAAAAGACGTCACCTTGAGAACAACGGTATATGGGGTTTCATTCCAGATAGATTTGAATCTATTATATTGTTTATCTTCTTGATTTACACCGGTCTTGCTAACGGTATTTTAGGGTTCCATTACTATCAGGGAGATGCTGTTTTCAAAATTCAAAGTACTGGTATATCAAGATATATTGGTGATAGATCGATTATTATTGCCTCTTACGAACTACCGTTACTATTCATCTTTGCTGGTAGAAATAATCTTCTTCAAATGCTGACCAGATGGAAGTACTCCAGATTTGTTACCTTCCATAAAGGTATTGCAAAATTGGTGTTCATTGAAATTGTCCTGCATAGCATTGCCATGACTATTCAATCAGTTAACTTGGGCAAATGGTATTCCAGATTAGAAACTGATTGGTTTAGGTACGGTCTGGCATCTACCTGTTTGGTGGGTGTTGCTGTTGGACTCTCTCAGTACGCCGTCAGAAAATACTATTATGAATTATTTTTAGTCTCTCATATTGTCTTAATTGCTAACTTTTTGTGGACCGCATGGCTTCATGCTAAATCACAAGACTATCAACAGTTTTATATTGCTTGTGCTGCTGTTTGGTGTTTTGATAGGTTTATTAGAATTGTGAGACTTTGTGCCTTCGGTGTTAGAACAGCAAGGTGTGAAATATTATCTTCTGAAGGAACAATCAAGTTATCCATTCCATATCCAAAAAGTTACTGGAATGCATACCCTGGTGCTCATGGTTTTGTTCATTTTATTACTCCTACAACTTTCTTCCAATCACATCCATTTACTTTGATTGATTCCGTCACCGATAAGGATCACATCCACTTTTACTGTAAAGTGAAAGGTGGTGTTACCAAAGTTTTACACAAAAAGATGACAAAGCTTTCTAAGACGGTTTTCAACATTAAGGTTATGGTTGAAGGTCCATACGGTGAACAATCTCCGTATCACCATTATGACAAAGCTGTGTTGATTGCCGGTGGTAATGGTATCCCTGGTCCATTCTCACATGCTTTGGAACTTGCCAGTAAGGACATAAAGACTGAAGTTAAATTATATTGGGCTGTTAGAGAATACAATGTTTTGAATTGGTTCAAAGAAGAGTTATTCCAATTTAAGGGCACCAGATGTAAGCCAGTTATATATGTTTCCAACAGTGACTCTCAAGTTAGTGACGTTGATTTCAGTTTAAGCTCATCTGGTGCTTCATCCGGTGACAACTCCTCCACTGATGAAAAAGAATCTCCAATAAACGATAAGACCCAACAGTTGACCACATTGGAAGAATTGAAGGAGGCTTTTGATTTCATCGAGTTTAGATCAGGTAGAATCAACGTTGATGAATTGGTCGCCAACGAAATTAATGAATCTGCCGGAAGAACAATCGCATTTGGTGCCTGTGCTCACCCTAATATGGTTGATCATGTCAGAGAAGCCGTTTTGAATTCTTACAATGCTACTGGTAAGAGGGTTGATTACTTCGAGGAAATGCAATCTTGGTGAGCATTTTCGAATTATTCGATAATTTATATATATATACATATTCTACGTACGTCATCTAAATGACTTTTAACTTATTTCAGAGTATTGGGCGTGATTATTATCGTCAGTAGTGTTGTATTTATTTCATATAAAATACCTTAACAAATATCAGTTATTTGTCAGAAAGTGTGTGTCTGTAAATAAAAAGAAAAAAGAAAAAAAAGATTAGTTTTTATTATTAAAGAAACCAAATAGATTATCAACAAAATAATCCAATTTACCAGTTTTTACATGGGTGGTAAAAAGGAGGAACCTGATTCGGGAACAATGCGGGATCTACCTCTTTGCTCCTCTTCATGCATGATCTTTTCATGAAATATTTGGTCGGTCAAATTACCACGCCTTTTTTGATCTTGTTCAAGAATCTCGAACAGTCCTTTGAAGTTTCCAGCACCAAATCCATTGTGACTATGTCTTTGGATTATTTCAAAGAATACTGTTGGTCTATCAAATATAGGCTTTGTAAACAATTGGAGAAGGTAGCCATTTTCATCAAAATCAACAAGAATTCCCAGTTCTTTGATTTTTTTCATCTCTTCTTCGAGGTCCGGGTGATTAACTGTTGAAATTCTCTGCTCCAAATCTATATAGTATCTGGCAGGAACATCAATAAATTCAACACCTCGATGCTTTAAATGACTGATTGCCGAAAGTATATCATCAACTTTCAAAGCCACGTGCTGAACACCTGGACCACCATGGTATTGTAAGAATTCTTCAATTTGAGATTTTTTCAATCCTTTAGCGGGCTCATTGATTGGCATTTTTATTGATTCCGAAGGAGAGGCCATAACAATCGATTTCAATGCAGAATATTCAGTGTAGACTTGTGTATCGTCGACTGACCAAAATTGATGGAAACCAAGAGCATTTTCGTATAGATCACATGATTGTTGCATCTTATTCCAATCCATATTTTGAACAACATGATCGATACAATCAAACGTCAATTTGTAATCAGAGTCATTTTCAACTGGTGGTACAGAAATCTCATCAAGAACGTAGTTATCAGGTAAAAAGCCAGTATAAAATGAACGATCAACTAGTGTGTGAACTGTATCACCGATAGCAGTGATCTTGGCGATGGTAATCGTACCAAACTGATCACGGTAGGTAATTGGATCATGAACAGATTTGACCTTTCCAGTATTAATTGCTTTCAAAAAGACTCTTTCTACATCATGAATTTGAAATGCAACGTCCTTAACGGAATCACCATGTTTTTGAACATGATAGTGAATTTCGTCTGCAATAGCCGAGTCGATACTATCTCCTTGATGTGGTGGTGAAAGGGCGCTCATAAATTGAATAGTAACATCTCCATTTTTAACTACTCTAGCATTGAGTAACCTTGAACCCGTTTCTAAACCCTTATGGGCATAAGGAGTAAAACCAAAGGTTTTGATGAAATGTGCAGCAGCAACATTTGCAGAGCTGACGTAGAACGTGATATGATCGTAACCTCGGAATAGATTCTCTCTAAATTGAGAAACAATCTCTTCCATAGTTGGTAATTGGCACTCGGAAGTTTCTACATCGTACCACTGATCTAGTAAAGTTTCTTCAACTAGTCTTTCAATTCCGGTCACTGCTACATCTTTTGTATCAGGATCACCTTCTAAAGTTTCTTCATTAGTTTCATGGCTATTTTGAGAAATTGAACTTTTTTCTTCTGAGCCGTTGGAAGATTCGTGGGCAGGATCATTGGATACACAGTCGGTAATGGCTTTAATTACTTTGGTGATTGTATCTGACATTTGAAGTATAACGGTTTCCGTTTAAAACAAAATAGCGCTTTTATTATTATTTAATGAAACAAAGCTTTAATTTAAAAGCAAACGGTTTATAGTGGTGGCAAAAAAAAGATGCTGGCGGCCAACTGACAGAAGGAAAGAAGAACAAAAGAAGGGCATATAATAGAGGATCAAACAAAGGCACCACACAGTACAGCTCATCTAACGTCGATCGACGAGTATATTACGTAAGCTAAGACAAAAAGATAGAAGAAGACAACAGTAATTCAGATTGTCCCAGCAGGGCAGCAGCTTCCACAATCAGCGAATAAGAGTAGTTTCCTAATTCCGGTTAAATGGTTAACCTTTCAGTCTTATACCCATGAATATATATATATAATGGATATATATATATGCATATACATTATATGTAATGGTCTGCTTAGAGCCGATCGACGGGCAGGCAGGCCAGGGAATTCACATGCCACACGTCTGCTCTCCCCTCCCGCCCCCCACATTTTGTGTCATTCGCTTCCCCCCTCCAGTGGCTGCCACTAGATGCAAATGAAACTGGTTGGCAATCTTCTCTTTTCCGGTTCTGTTAGGAATTTTTCTGGTCCCAGTTTGTATTGTTGTTTTTGCCCCTCAAATGGTAACAGAGTCGTAGCAAAACACAATCTGCTACTGTTCAACGAGCAATTGTCGGGGCCCTCTTGCGGAGAGCCGGCGGGGTCCATTTTTTATCCAGAAACCAGAACAGCAAGCATGTTGAACTATATATTATATGCTGTTCGGGCTACTTTCGACTCCCGATAAGATCCACTACCGACACTTTGTTTCTGTAGTCCCCTCTTTTTTCCTTTATTGGATATTATGGTTAAATTAAGGGTTTGACTCATATCGATGCATGTATATAAATATAGAGACTGTTCTCTCTGTTTAGACCCCTCGATGCTGTAAATGTATATATATACCCTCACCCTCGCTCCACTCCACTACACTCCACTCCACTCCACTAACTAAAGTATATATTTCCATTCGTCGTATATACTTCTTTTAAGAAAAAAATTTTTAATTTATCGTTTAACTTATATCACCAATCTATTTGTTTTTATCCTATTTTTCAAAGATGTCTTCGGCTATAACATCGTTACTCAAATCCTACACCGACAATGCTGCCGATGGAACAGGTATAGTGAAGTTGATCGGAATCACTAAGTCCGCGTTGCATCTTCAATCGAACGATGATATTCCAAGCTATTTGGTTGACTATGTGCAAGCTTTACAACAATCGCAGTTTGGAGACTATCCAGATTCTACAGATGTGGCACCAAGTGCATTGTTTTTAGCTATCTTTATAATCTTTTTCATTTTGCATAGCTCTATTTTTGCCATGAATTGGTCAAGGGGCCACTATTTCCCATTATCTTTGGGCTTTGCTTTCTATTGTCTACTAAGATTTTTAGGATTTACATTGAGAATCGTGTGGGCAAAGGATATTTTGAAGATCCATGTCGGTATTGCTTCAGAAGTCTTATTGATTCTTCCAACCGTTTTCATTGCATCTTTCAATTTAGTTCTTGCACAAAGAATCTTTACCTGGAGACACCCTGTTGGGGGAAACACCAAGTTTTTCTGGTATCTAATGTTGGCTTTATATTCTGTGGTTGTTGCAGTTGTTGTGATGACAATTGTCGCTGGTTGTGTTCCATATTTATATTTGTTGGATTCACAGAACTATGATATGTGCAGAAACGTTGTTAAGGTCACGTCAGTTTTGATTTCCCTCTACTCGCTATTGGCCATTGCTTTGGTTTTGTTGGCTTTCGTTTACCCATCCTACAAGGATGAAGAAGTTTTAGTTTATCAACCATTTTGGATCACTTCATTCAGTCCTACCTATTTTGTTCCTAAAGATAGCGCAAAGACGGGAGAGCAACTGTTTATTGAAAGGCATCAACTTGCAGCATTGCAATGTAAGAGAACAATTGTTACTGGAGGCTATAATGCTAGCAACACAACCGATGAATCTGCTGCTCTTGAAGAGTACGAACATTTAGGAGCTTCAAAGTTTTCGCTGAAACATAATAACTCCATTCTGATCATTGCTATTACATCCATATTTGTGTTTATTGGTGCTTTGTTCAGATGTATAGCTTTGATGTTAGATACAACTTACGGAAATCAATCATGGATTTGCATGAATGTGGTTATGTATGTTTTATGGGGTGCTTTGGAAACCATTGTTAACCTGTTATATATCGTTGGAAGAGTTGACCTCAGATTTTACAGACCTGATAATTTTGCAAAGAGTCCTGCTTTGTCTACCCATATGTCTCAAGCAGAATCCTCACAAGAGGGTAAAGAGGGTTCCAGTATTGGATCTACTCATAACAATCTGGAGTAGAGTGGGCTGCTTCAGTTTTATTTTTAATTTTATTTCTAATTTTATTTCATTTTATTTCATTTTTTTTCCACAGTTCGTTTTTACAATTAAATGTTAATTTCTTTTTCTTTGTTTGAATTCTGGTCCCATCATGGATGAAGGGAACCTTGGTTTAATTTTTTAATGTTGCTACCAGGCTACTGTTACTAGTTGATTGAATATAGCATTTCAAATGGTCTCTAACAGTCAGTGTATCTATCTATCGATATATGTACGTGAACGCAACTATCAAGTGCATTTGTAGCAATGCAACTTGAATTAAAGTAAAAGGGAACTTGTGAGTTGGCGGAAGATTCTGTCGGCTGCCAGGAGTACCCCTCCATCAGTGCAGCGCAGCGCAGTGACAGCAGAAACCGTTGCTACCACGCCGCTCCGAGCCTCCGGGTGCCCGGGCACGCGATGCCAAGAGAAGACCCCTGTTTCCCCACAGAGAACAGTCAAAACAGCGGGCGGGGGGCCATTTAGAGCCACTTGGAGCCACGGAGTAGGCCACCTCTATTGAAACTGTTCTCGCCGTGGCAGTTGCCTACCCCTCCTCTATTGTACATGCATGCAGACAAAGTATACAAGTCCTCCTATAGGTCTCTCGTCGGAACACTCCGGGTATGAATTGTAGAAGCCAATGAATTATTGCAAAGTTTGACTGCAATTACTGACCTAGCTAACCCAGTATTTTAGTAGCAGCTGGTCTATCACGTAAAAGAATACTTTAGCCACTCACAGTCGCCCAGATATAACAGTCAAAGTAGGGGTAAATGTTTTCAAGAAAGAAAAAAACAATTACAAAAGCAAACTGTGTTTTTTTTTTTTTGAAGGAGTGGTCTATCGATGATTTAATAAATACAAGGCCAGTAATTGTTCAAGTGATTTTATTTATAGGTTTACTTCTGAAAATTATATCCATGTATAGATGGTTCTTACAATAAAGATGGGATTTCCTTTGAATTTGAATGTATAACAAGGACCCCAGAAAGAATTACAAAACGGTATTGAATATTTCTTCGTCTGAAAATCTCTGCGACCATCGTCACGTTGCCTTGTTTCGAATTATCGATACACCTGTTCCAAATGCTCTATATTCCGGTACCTAACTCCCTGAAACCCGTCGCGGTGCTGAGCCTCCAATAGTTCATACAGATCGATATACTGGTCTGCATGGCGCGGGCTTTAAAAGTTGAGCGCACCAGCCGGAAAACAAACACTACGCGTTCTCCTCTGAAATTGTCACTCAGACAAGCAGCCTTCGATCAATTTATTTGAGATGAATCAAAAAGGCACAGCCTCGAATTGGTATATAGCAAGGTTTAATATATCAGACTACATATATAATATAGTTTTGATTGCCATTTATCTCTCTACAGTTAAGACTCCTACTTCTACTTCAATTTGGGTATGGATCAACGCAGTTTATAGGCCAAATTCGAGATATAACTATGGTTGCCGATACAACAAACAAGATTCCGTTGTTTTTCTTCACTTTTAATTGTGGAAAGTCTGTTCCTTTGTCCGATCAACTAGCAGATGAGCTAGCCAATGGACCTTTAAATGACTATACCGATGAGTCAACCATCCCTGAGATCCTTGTATTTGGATTCCAAGAACTTTCAACTTTGTTGGATGGTACAAATGCAAATGTCATTAACATCAATATGATCAAGTTGTCACAGTTGCTTGCAGACACTTTGACACATAAATTCGGCGTTGGATTTAATACAATCTCGATCAACCATTTTGGATCAATTGGTATCATTGTAATTTCTCCATACCCTTCAAAGTTTAAATCTGTTTTGAAATCAATAGATCCACCTCTAGGGTACCTTTTAACGAACACTAAAGGTGCCACTGGGTTGAGAATCAGGTATGAAATCAGACATAAGGTAGAAACGGAGTTGACCTTTGTTGTTGCCCATTTGAATGCAAACGAAGGTTTGAAATATTTATTGAAACGAAACCAAGACATTTTGAATATTTTACAAGGTCTGAAATTTAATGATGGTTGGGGATTATTAAAGCCCAACAATCACTGCTTTTTACTGGGAGACCTGAATTATAGGGCTAGTGGAGCTTACCATTTTGGTGATGTCAAATCAATCTTCGGTATACCTATCCCTTCAGTAGATGACCATCAAGGAACAGATACACAGGAAGCGGAGTCCATTGAACACCAGCAGCCCACTCCTGATGAATACAACTTTGATTTCAAAAAAGATGAATTGAATGTGTTGAGAGAGAAAGGCAAGATATTGTGGGGGTTTGATGAGCCTAAGGTGAGTTTCCCACCAACTTACAAATTTAAAGTGGGTACCACTTTATACAATCACAAGAGAACTCCTTCATGGTGTGACCGAATTCTTTACCTATCATACTACTATGATGCTGAGACAGAAATCGACCAGATAAATAGTGCAGAGCATTTCTACCCCCCAGGGAATTTAATACCAAATATAATTGAATATAACTCGTTACCCAACTTGAGGATATCCGATCACATTCCTGTTTACTTGAAGATTGAAATTCCACTGCGGGCGCCTGCTTCAATAATAAACTCAAAAGGATATTTGGTCGACAGGTTTACTCATTTGTCCAATAACGAATTGTATTTGAAACCTTTGAAAATATGGGATTTTTATAGATCCCTTGGGTGTATAGTGGATGATATATTTGGAAGCATCTTGTTCATGGCCACCACCAGACTCGGTAGAATAATGTCTTTATTAATTCTCTTTTTAACGTTTATAATCTTTAAGTATTTTTTGTTATATAAATAGTTGAATTGAATAAGAAAAAATATGAGAAAAGAAACTAAACTAAAATGGACAAAATCAATTTGAAAAGAAAGCAAAACCGCATTATAGTTGTGTACTTTTTAAAAATCTTTTGAATTGCTCTCAGTATCTAAAATTGTGTAAAACTACTAATCTGGAACAGTTCATCGTTTGAGAGGGTCAATCATTTGGAGCTATATTTAGCTTTACCAAGATCGAACGGTAGGTATCTGTATTTCAGCATATGTTGGATCTGTCTTCTCATAGTTAAAGTAAACAAAATAATGAAGTACATCAACAAGATAGGCCAGAATACAGGAACATCACAAACTGGTATCACTGAACAAGTCAAGGCTATCAAGGTTGCGTTCGTTGTCTTGAACCAGAATCTAAACTCTGGCAATCTTCTGATGAAAGGCTTAAATTCATCATCTTCTTCAGTCATTTTCGAAGTACCTTCTTCAATAGATTCGTTCTCGAATTCTTGTTCCAAAGATGGATCAAACTTTGGTGTTAAAAATTGCAAAAACATGTTCAACAAGTAGATGGCCCATGTATAACAAACTATGTACCAACCCTCAGTCCAGACAATTCTGAACATGAACAAAAATATAAGAGTAGAAGTGAATATCCATCTGTAGATAGAATGTGGTGTTATCATATCAAGGTACTTACGGTAAGTCACCTTTATCTTTGAAAAATGAACTTCTGTCTCTTGTTGCACTTTATCCATCTTGTATTAATTAAAACCTTTCTGAGTATTTCAAAAGCAAATTGACAGCACCGACAAAGATGATATTTGGAACAGGAGCAATTTGTAAACTATGTGACCGAGATTGTCTACTCAATTGCATCCTTCAAATTCGTGTTGTTGTTGCAGAAGTGGGAAGCAAATCAGGACACGATGAAGAAACTCGTACAGGCTGATGGCTGGTCTTGATAATTTTTTTGCAGTCACACCTCTACACGGTATAATTCGCGTACGTTTTTTTCTTTTTTATAATATATATTATTGTTCAAAAATTTGAGTTTTTGAATTTCAGGTATCGCATGGGGTCGATCGACGTGCAGAGAGAGACGCTCGGGTGAACCATCAGACTTTAACTGTACATCTATCTATATATATCTATCTATATGCACATATTAATGTGAATTGAACGGTCAGTGGATCTGCTCCTGCTCCTGCTTTTTCTTCATCCTGTTCACTCTTACTCTTATGCATCAATTACTCTTTGAAAATGCATCTGGTTCTTGGGATAAACGGTCGCCGCTGGATCTCTTAAAGCTTTATAACGAGTCAAGATATGGAAATTTAAATTGCTTGGACACTGTGAGAGGTGTCACTAGATTTCCGATTGATGCACACATAGCATCTGTCAACAGCTTGTCTTTGGAAAAACAGACGAACCGGTTCTTGTTGTCCGGTGGTGGAGAGTCGTCCGTAAAGCTTTGGGACCTACAACAGAACGATGATGATCATGGCGGCAGATCAATGGTTGTTGATGATGTTCAAAATGAGTACAAACCTGTCCATATGTTGGCACCCAAATCTGTACATCAGTTTGGTATCACACATCTGAAATGGTGGCCAGACAATGGTATGTGGTTATCTTCATCATACGATTTTACCTTGAAGGTTTTCGACTCTAGCATGATGCAAGAAGTTCATTCGTTTAACCTTGGATCTCGAGTGATCCATTTTGACTTTTGCCCCAACGGTGAACATTCATTAGTCGGTTGCTGTGTAGATGGCGGGATAGGTGGATTACGATTATTGGATTTAAGAACTTTAGCCGATTCCCACACTTTAGGAGCAGGAGGTAAACTGCAAGGCGGATATGGGCATATGCTAAGTTGCTGCTGGTCTCCCACAAACCCGAATTTGGTGGTAAGTGGAAGCCTAGACGGATATTGTATTGGTTGGGATATACGACGCTCTGATGGCTGTGTGTTCAAACTTGATAGTAACTTGACGACCAACAATTATAGAGGTAACGACAAGCAGTTGCAATTTCATGATAATATTCCGAAAGCACATAATGGGAGCATAAACTCGATGTTGTTCAATGATTTGGGAACCGAATTAATTACGCTAGGTAACGATGAGAAGATTAGAGTTTGGGACTTAACAACTTCAAACAAGCCGTTGAACAAATCTGTGAATTTTGGTCCTTTGATTCGAAACAAGTTCAAGCAGAATATCACAATGTGTATAAGTCCCGCGAACGAAACTGAGCTGATGTATCTCTGGTTGCCATCGGATAATGGAGAGATTCTAATATACCGTATTATGGATGGTAAACTAGTTGCGAGGTTGAATCGAAACGGCAGTAAACTGAACAAGCGAAGTACCGCAGTTATCTATGGCATGGAGAGTTCAATACGGTACTACAGCGGTTGCTCGGATGGATCCATATCTATTTGGGGCGACACCGGCACTGCCATGGTGAGCGAACAGGACGTCATCGAGTTTGACAACGGTGTCGATTACCAAGATGTGGAAAACGAAGTAGGACTTTCGAACGTGCCAGATGTTTTGGACCGCATCAACAACGAGATGGAGGCGAATAAGATCGCCAGAAGTATGTAAATATATAATATATAATATATACATTGTATAGATATCCGAATCGACGGCAATATAATAAAGATGAAAGAGCGCTACAGAACTCCGTTGTGGGTGGTGCACGACATACTGAAGTTTTTTTTTTTTTCGTCTTTCTTCTCTTTTGGGGCCTTCGTGACTCGTGACTGTGAGCGGAACGGCAGCCTGAGACAGGCTCTGAGACAGGTGAAGCATAGCATAGCACTGGTGCTGTAGCGACTCGTAGGTACCAATCATGCAAGACTATTTTAAACACCTTTGTACGCGTTTGTTATATTTGTACGGTTGCATATTGATTCGAGTATCCTCTCTGCGCTGGGTCGATAGACGTATGTTGAAGCTTCAAGTTCACCTAATCCCTCCTAGCGCACAAGCTAGACGGCCAGCTCCACCGTTACTTGGTTCAAACCAATCTCATTTGGGTGTCAACGGCGTCCCAGTCCAATTTCTGCAACAACATGCTAATTCATTCTATACGGGCAATCAAGTGAGCGATGCCAGCACTCCCATTATTGGAGCCGGGTACCAATCCTCACCTTACTACTCGTCCGGAGCTTCGAGACCGTCCTCCAATTTAACCAAAAAGTTTCTTCATATTACAAGAACTACTAATACACTTCAGGCGATCAGTTTTGAAATTCAAGACAGATTCATGAAACTCTATCCAAATCATGAACCTATTGAAATTTCTCAGTTGCAAGACAAAGATGAATGCGATCTGGATCCTGACTATACGGCAGACATCGTTTTTGATTCCGATAACATCTTGTTGGTAATCTTAGCTAACGATTTCAGAATTCTTGATCAGTCCAATCAAGAGGCTCCTAAAGTTGCTGGAAAGCGTCGCTTAAATGACGATTTGAACAACGTCATGAAAAAAACTAAAAAAACAAAAGCTCAGGATCAAAGTCCAATCCAAAAAGCTAACGACACATCTTCCATTTGGAATAAGACAACATCAAATTCCAAACAGTTGAAAACAACTCGTCCTTTACAGAAAGATATTACAACTAATGAACATGATATAACTGTTTCATTGCCTGCTCCTCAAGATACTACGGCTGATGTTACTGTCATTCGTAAACCTCAAAAGACAGCAAGTCCAAAAATGATTTCTCCTATAATTGCACAAGGATCACCTAAAAGAATCACCTCTGGAATGCTCAATCACCAGCCTGATCTATCCAAAAATTTGGAACCTGACAATGAAGATGACTCCCTGAAAGCTCAGAATATAGCCGATGTTCTAGATGGTAGCGATGGCTATCAAAGTGATCCAAATGCATCAGTGCAATCTTCAAGCGAACTCATAACACAGAAGACACCATCAGTTAAAAGACCAAGAGCGAGCGTTCCATCAAAATCTGACATCATGAATAGAAAAATCTCCAATTCCATGCTTAAAGAAACTTCAATGATGGCAGCAAAGACTTCTAGTCAATCTGTATCTTCAGGCTCCTCTGGGGCGCAGCCATTGACTTTGAGTACTCCAAATTCTTTAAGCGACAAGCCTGATCAATCATTGAATCTCTCATTACAAACTCCCTTGGGAGCTGTCAAAAATGCTGAAGGAACTGAAAATCAGCTAGTTCAAAATGAAGCATCATCTGAAGCTGGAACCATCACTCATCCAGCTTCTACTCAACAACCCCGGGGTCTGCAAGATCGCTCTTCTGTGACAACTGCCGAAACGATTACAAACAAATCACCGGCTTCTGATGAATATGCAGTTCCATCTGTCCCACAGCGGTCAAGTTTAGCAGATGTGGCGAAGTCAAAGGCTGAAACAATTAGGTCAAGAATCTCAACAGTAACAACAGGCTTGAAAGCATCACATCCATCCAAGGAAACATCAACTCCTAAAGCTCCCAAAGAGCCAGTCAACGAAACTTCAACAAAGGCTTCGCCGGCGACCAAGTCAACGCCACGCAAAGCAAAGACTACAAGAGCCAAGACCATTAGTAGCAAAGCTAAAGCTGCAGATAATACCAATGTCGATGATGATGTGATTATGAAAGATGTTTCTGCAGAAAAGCCGCCTAGCAATAATGTTACAGAGACCATCACTGGTTTTCCTTCTATTACTTCAGCTGATAATATTGAGAAAGAAAAACCTACCACGCCAGCATCCAAACGTAAAGGACGACAACAACAAATACAAGTTGAAAATTCAAGCGTGTCCTTTGTGGGTGAAGATACCAGTGCGAAGGTAACCACGGCTGAAAAGGATGCTGACCATCCTACCAAGGTCACACCACGGAAGACCTCTTTAAAGAAGATCTCGGAGAAAGAGCATATCGACACGGAATCTAAAGCTGTAAATGGAAACAGAAATGGAGCCATTGCTTTGCATCCTGAAACTTTGAGCAACAGCACTGAACTGACAAGCGAACACGGAAATGTGACAGCTGTTGCTATCCCACTGGATGAAGGACCAACTTTATCGTCTGCAAAACAATCATCTGATGTGAACTCCTCGTCTTCAAAACCATCATCTGATGCTGTCCCTATTTCCGAGTCAACTGACAACGCTGAAGTGGTGGAGATTTCTGAATCGGAAAATGTGATCGAACTATCAAAGGCTCTAGATGAATCGGAACGCGGACGGCGTGGTTCAACTGGTACAAAATCCATTAAAACTCCTGTTAAGAAATCCCAATTAAGTGGAGAAACTAAGATTCTTAAAGATGCAGGCAAGACAACGCCGAAAAAGATGGAGACTACGGAAAAGAATGGCGAAACTTCAACCTCAAAGGCTTCTGTCACTAAAGAGCATGTCATGGGCATGCTAAGAAATTCGATCAAAAAGTCATCCTCGTTTTCATCGCAAGAAAACAATGCAATTAGAAAGGATGAAATTAGCTCTGAAGTTAATCTAGACAATATTTTAACTGAAAGAAGAAGAAGGGTGCCATTAAAGACAAATAATTCCACGACACCCATTACAAAGGTAGATGTGTCGAAATCCCTGACCGAATTAGACGATACTGAAGCTGAATCAGAGTCAGATTCAGGCTCAGATTCAGATTCAAGTTCGGTATCAGGTTCAGGTTCGAATACTGAATCTGAAGATGAGGAGGAAGCTAACTCTTCGAAAAGACCGAGAGTCGTCAAGGCCCCAGCAACCAACGTGACCTCAAAGTCCAAATCAAGTAATGGTACGCCTGCAAAGTCTAACATTAGTAACGCTTCTTTGCAATCAACTCCAACTACAACTGTAAAGTCGCCTGCAGCTTTACAATCAAAACCAGAATCTTTATCATCAACAACTGCATATAAAGAGGACCTAATTGTGGATTCTAGACCGGGGACACCGATTGAATCACAAAATAGTTCAACTTTGAAAAGTCCGGGCTTATCAAGCTTACCTAAGTTATCACAACTAATTGAAAAGGGGTTGCCCGAAATCAGAGATCCTAAACCAGTTTCTGCTAAAAAGAAGCCACTACCAAAACAAGAAGAAAGTGATTCTGCTTCTGATTCTGATGATGATTCTGATGATGATTCTGATGATGATTCTGATGATGATTCTGATTCACAATCGTCTGAAGACGAGGATGATTCTGATGATAATTATGCCGGTTCGACAAAGGAAAAGTCATCAGGAAAGTTTTTAAACGCCAAAGTTGCTCAGTCCCTAGTTTCCAAAATCAAGAACAAGAAGCGTAGCAATGGTTTCTTGGATTTGATGAGGGATGCCAGAAGGTAATACGGGATGCGATTTTTTCTCTTGCTAAATTTTCCTTATTGCTATAGATTTGTGTTTCATTTTTCAATATAATTTGTAGCTTTTCATAGTTGTGCATTTGTTTCATTTCTAACTGTTTTATTGTTATTGTTATTGTATTGTATACTTCTTTATAATATTGTAGCGACAAAACTGACAAGCAAACTATTTATTATATATATATAAACACCTCTAAAAGCAGAATATAATTACGAAATGCTAGCAATGGGTATAATATGGAAACTGCAAATTAAAAGAACTAAACTAAAATACAAGCATCAATTAAACTTTTAGCGACGTTGCTGCCCTTCAATAAATCCAAGAGCCTCTTCCTTATTGATCTCACTAACTGTACTCACTTTGTTATTAAACATCACACCAAAGTATTTATCGCAAGTCTTCAACATCTCAGGTCTGAAGGTTGTGCAGATGAACTGTGCACTCCTTGCCAACTCTTTGATCAACTTGGAAACCGCACTTCTATATTGGCCATCCAAATTAGCATCAATTTCGTCAAATAGGTAGAATGGAGCAGGGTCACATTTCTGAATCGCAAGAATCAGCGCAATTGCGCATAACGATTTCTGACCACCGGATAATTGCTCAATTCTTTGCTGTTCGTCGTTCTTAGAGTTGAAAGACACAGAAATAGAAATACCAACGTATGAATCAATGATTTCTGTACCCTGGTGATCTTCAATTTCTTCGTCGTCGACATCATTTTCCGTAGTAGACCCCTTTTGCGTTGAAGTTTGTGTTTGAGTGTTGCTGCTACGCTTCTGAATTATCAACTTACCTGTACCTGCAGGGACCAACTTTTCAAAAACTTCGGTAAATCCAGCAGAAACTTCCTTAAAGGTTCTTATGATGGCATCATTCTTTCTCTTCTCCAACACAGTAATTAAACTGTCGATGGATTCTTTAGCTTGATCCAACTCATCTTTTCTCTCAGCTAATGAATCCCTCTGCTTGGTAAATCTTATGAACTGTTCAAGGGCTTTCTTGTTGATATGATTGTATTTTTTCAAATCCACTGTGACTGTTTCCAAGATAGACAAAATCTCGGTAGAATGTTTGTCCTTTAACGACGTGAACGCTTCATCTGGAAGGACACCTAATTCCCTGATCTTTTTATTGATTTCATCTCTTCGATTACCAAGAAGAATCTTTTTATTTAAAGACTTTTCTGAAGTTCTGGAGAATGTATTTAACTTGCCGAGAACAGAAATTTGATAATCATTTATCTTTTTCAGTTGATCCTCCTTCGTTTTCATCTCAGTAGAAAGCTTCTGAACTTTCTCCACCAACTCAGCATTAGACTTTTCCAGCTTCTGTTTCGATGCATTGAGCGCTTTTAACTGTCTTCTAGTATCCTGGATTTTGAAATCGCTTGACTCTTCACCAGCCTGTGAGTCCAACTTGGATGTCAGCTGTCTCAATTTTGGATATAAATTTTCATTTAACTCAGATGAAACTGCAGATGCCTTCATACTTAACTCGTTTGCAGAACCAAGAAGTGAGTTATACTTAGCTTCGATATTTGGTAAGTTGGCTTGTAATTCGTGTAAAAGTTTGATTTCCTCTTCTGATAAACTAGATTGGTATGGCAACTTCATCTCATTTTGGAACTCAGCTATTTGTGACTTGATTAATTCAATAGAAGCAGTCTTCGAATCAATAGATGCTTCTAAAGAGTTCAATTCTTCTTCATAACTAGATTTGATGGACTCTAGCTTAGACATATTGGAGGAAATTTTCTCTTTTTCAAATATCCTGAGGTCTAATTCTTTTCTTGAGTCATTCAATTCTTGATTGATCTTAGTGATTTCTGTATCTTTCACGGCAATATCTTTCTTTAATTGCTCAAGCGATGTTGTAACCTTATATAATTCGGATTTCCATGTGATCAACGACTTCAATGCATCAACTCTCGACTTATTTTGGTCTCTGAAACCACCAGTCAACACACCTTTTCTATCACATCTATCTCCATCCAAAGTGATCACGTTAAGTTTATGCGTTCTTGCGATCTGTGCACCTTTCTCTAAAGAAACACAAACAACAGTCTTACCAAACACCTGCTTGACAACAGGAGCCAAAAAATCATCAAATGCAATTTTCTTTATCAATGGGACAGATTCATTCCCATCGGGGTATTCCACATCTAGAGGATTCAATCTATTCAACGGCATAAATGTGACCCTACCTGATTTTTCTCTAATCAATTCATCCATAATCAAGGAGGCCGTTCTATCGGTATCCACAACCACATGAAACAAGGAGTTACCTCCAACGACTTCAATTGCAGTCTTGTATTTTTCAGAAACATCTATCAACTCTCCAAGAGCGCCATAAACACCAGTTAGCCCAAGCTGAGTAGCAATTCTCTGAACAGATTCTAACCCTAGAGCCATTGATCTATCCATTGTTTCACCAACAGCTTGTTGGGCGGCGGTTTTTTCTGATTCGTAGGTCTGTAAAATGCTATTTAACTTGGACTCCTCCCTCCACAGTTGCTTTCTTTCATCAACTAAATTATTGTATGACAATTTCAAAGCTGATACTTTTTCATTTATCGAACTCATGGATATTGAGGCTGAATCAGTTTTTTTCAATCCTTCTAGATTAGTGATCAATTTAGCTCTTTCCCCTTCAATCTTTGTTTTTAATAGCTGTTCTTTGGTAATGCTATCTCGGTTTTCCTCGAGATTCGAAGACAGACTATCCACTTGAGCTTTTAGCCATTTGTTTCTATCGTTCACATTATCGAATTTCTCAAAACGGCCTCTCTTTGATAAGATTGTTCTTTGTTGTCTTTGCATCGAATCAAATCTATTTTTCGTCTCTGCTTCATTCTTCTTCGCAACTTTCAGCGATTCACTTATGGAATTTAGTTCGGATTCTTTCTCGGAAATCTGAAGCTTCAAACTTGCAATTTCATTACCAACATCTTCAGCATTGAAACTGGTATTATATTCTGATTCCGTCAACTGGGCAGTAGTTTGACCTATAGTGGCTAGAATATCTTGAAGTTCACTGTCATTTTGATTCTGATCAATCTCAATGAGCTTTTGTTGTGATCTCAATTCAGCCAGCTGGGCTTCCAATTTTTTAGCCATCTTCTCTCTTTCAGATAACTTTGCCACCAAATTGTTGGATTCCTGAACAGCATTTCCATGATCATTTTCAATTTCATCAATTTGCTCAGTTAACGTATTGAACTCTCTATCCAACAAATTAAACTCCAGTATCTTTTTCTTACTGATGAGCTTTTCGTATTGTTTTAAATCATCTTTTTCCATATCTAGATCGTCCAAACGACCTTGGATATACCTTAGAATTTCCACGATCCTTTCGATCTTCTGGTTGGTATTGTTCATCTCCCTTAAAGAGTCCTTCAATTTGTTTTCGAACACTTTTGCCCCTGCAACCTCTTTCAGCAATGCTAGTCTTTCTGAGTCTTTAGCATTAGTTAACGAGGTGATTCTACCTTGTGGGACAATATAGTAAGGGTTAGATTTGGAAAATCCTGCAGACTCCAACAGATTCATGATGTCAGACTTAGTAGCACTCTTAGAATCTAACGAATAGTCATCCTTTTTCATACCAATTGTACGTCTGATAACAACTTCATCCCTATCAAGTGGGAATCTTCTATCTGTGTTATCAAACACGATTTCAACATATGCTGACATGACAGTCCCTGAACCTTCGTGGATCAAAGACTGTCTTTCTTCCCTTGACATGTTAGTGTATGCATCCGAAAGCACAAACCGAATTGCAGCGAAAAAGTTCGATTTCCCTGATCCATTACGTCCCACGACAACATTATGTTCAGGAGAAAAAGAATCAATAATTGTTGTGTTCTTGTAGGTTTTGAAACCTTGGATCACGATCTAATTTATAATCAGATGAGTTAGTATATGATCAAAACTTTACAGCCCAAAAAATAGTAAATTAGACATACTCTTTTGATGTGCATCTCTGAGCCTTAAGTGACTCTCGATTAGTAATTAACCGTAATTACTATTGGAACAGCCAAGATGAGCATTACCTATCTTTAATATACGTACCATCTAGATCGTGTTGCCCTTTCTTCTACTGACGCGACTCCGGGACGCGACTTGGGAACGCCAATGTTCACTGACACGTAAATTGTTGTGGCAGCGTCTGTCTACACATGGCGCCTGCCTCTTCTCCATATAAATCGTGGATGGTAATAAAATAATGTAGGGAATTTATTTCGATATATAAATCTTTTACTTTTCTCTATGGTAACTACCTTCGATAAATGGCATCTTAGCAACTTCAGCTTCTCTCAACTTTCCTCTGATCTCGATCAGGATTTTTGTGCCTGTCTTCTGGAAAGGTTTGTCGATGAAAGCTTGGCCAACGTTTCCACCTAAAGTTGGAGATGGAGAACCTGAACAAACAACACCAATTTGCTTAGTTGGCTCATCCGCAGAAAATATTTTGTTACCGTCTCTAGGAGAAGGACCTTTAGATCTAATACCAACCCTTTTAAAAGTCACTGACTTAGGGTTTTCAATCTGGGATAGAATCTTAGATGCACCATTAAATTTCGCACTTTCTGGTGTTCTTCTAGTTTTTGAAACCAACCAGTTCAAAGAGGCTTCAATTGGAGTGGTTTGCTCGTTTAATTCATGGCCGTACAAACACATACCTGCTTCTAATCTCAAAGAATCTCTTGCTGCTAAACCAATTGGCTTGATCAATTCTTGTTCTAGTAAAGCGTAGGTGAACTCTTTGGCAACCTTGTCGTCTGGAATGCTGATTTCAAATCCATCTTCTCCAGTATAACCACCTCTAGCTATGTGGAACTTCTCGTCAGTGCCGAATCCTTTCAAATCAATGAATCTGGAATTACTGAAGTATAAATCATTCAAATTTGAGCTAGTGAATTTAGACATCACTTCTTGTGCTTTGGGTCCCTGAATTGCAAGCAACGTACCTTCAAAATTTTCGTGTTTGATATCAGAACCAGTTTCATATCTGGCCAATTCATCCTTAATGAATTTAATGTCCTTCTCTCTACAACCAGCGTTAGTAACGATGTAAAATTCGTCGTCAGCGTGTTTTGTGATGATACAATCATCAATAACTCCACCTTCGTTATTCAAAAGCACGCTCAAACTAGATTGGAAAGGTTTTAATGCATGTAAATCAGTAGGACATAATTTTTCCAAGAACTTTGTAGTACTAGCACCTTTAATATTGTGTTGTAGCATGTGAGAAACGTCGAACACACCGCAGTTTGTTCTTGTCCATTTATGTGATTCTATGTGACTTTGTCCCTTGTATAGAACAGGCATTGAATAACCGGCGAATGGCACCATAGTAGCGTTAAGCTCTAAGTGGATGTCGTATAATGGAGTTTTATGAAGTGCATCTGATGATGAGGTGGAATATAGTCTTTTACAAGACGTTGTGATTCTAGATCTTAGCATGTTGGACGGTGTCTGGGTACAAATATTCGTAATTGTTTTTGTGAGTAGAAACCACATTTATTATTAGAGTTTTGATGAAGAACAGGTAGGGGAATGCCTTATTTATAGATACACTTTGTGGAGATGCAAGATGGGTATCAGCTGGGAAAAAGAAGCAGAAAATTGCTGACTTCTCTGGAGAAGAGTCAATAGAATCCGGTTTGAAGTCAGCAAGATATGACTTCTCAATGTGGGTCGATCGTCCTACAGCGGATCCAGTATGGATGACATTGCAGATTAGCTAACACGCGAACGCTACGCGAACACAATTTTAGCTGTTTCGGATTAAGTAATACACGTAGTGCAGAGCTATGTCGCGTACGGAGCACCCAGGATTACCTGTTTCGTACAGTAAACAATGCTTGTTTAGACTTGCAAGCGAGTCATGAATCCAAGAGACTAACAAAAGGATAAGGGAATCAAACATTGATATTAGATTCATTTGTTTTTCTTTGAACTCGGTCTTCAAATATTGTTTAATTTGGTACATTTCAAGGCCCTAAACAATATAGATCATCTGAAGAATGACATTCCATCCCGGTAGAAAGAGAGATCAAGAAAACCAGGACCCTTTTGTAGGGCCAAAGACCAAACCTTCAAAAAGGCGGCTTGTACTACATTTCCCATCCAAAATTAACAAGGAACCTTTGTCTGCACTTTATGGGCCTGACGGGGTTACGACGAAAGAGTATGCTGAAGGAAGGTGGTCACTAGATAGGTTGGAGAACATGCATCGTTTCATCAAAAAAGAGCCCGTTGACAATCAAGGTTCCAGTATTTCTCCTATTTTTTCAAGCAGCGGTCAACCAAATGCAATCCAACTGTCATCTGATGAGATGGAGAAAGAGAATAATGATGACCAAACGGATGTTGGATGCTTGAAACAAAGCATGAAACTGGAGTCTCAGGAGGGCACAAAGGAGGAAGAACAAGACGAAAGGGCCCATAATATGATATATCTGGATAGCGAAGAAAAAATTCAATCTGAGATTTCAGGACAACATAATATATTAATAAATGAACCTAAGCAGAAATCCTCAGCTGCTGTTATTGTGCCAAAAGAACAAGAACAAGACAAACTAAGGGAAAAACCCCAAGATCTAATTGTAGAATTATCACAAGATTCTTTTGAAGGTGTACAGAAAGTATCCCAACAACGGGAGGCAGAACTCACACAACCAGAAAAGCAGGAACATGGTGATTTTAATGATCAAATTAAAGAAATATCAGACTCCCATGATGAAGATGTATCCATAATTGTAGATGCTGAGACGTTGTGTTTGCAAAATCAAAACCAAGAAGATATTCACACGAGTGATGCTGTGGAACATTTGAAAGAGCAAGAAATGAAAGAATTTGATGAAAAGATTGAAGAAGAGGCTGACGTTGACACTATGGAACAAACATCCGAGGTCGAAGAAAAGATTGAAGAAGAGGCTGAAGTTGACACTCTGGAACAAACATCTGAAGTCGAAGAAATGATTGAAGATGACAGACAACGTGACACTGTGGAAAAAACACCCAAGAGTGAGAAGCATCCATCGACGAGTCAGGCTATGGAACTTGAAGCTCTAGTGCAGGAATATCAGAGAACGGTGCAGGATTCTATCACCAGTGAAGTGAAGTACGAGATTTCCTCACTATTAAAGGCGTTTCCTGGCCTTTCTTCGAAGTATAAAATAGTGGACAAGATTGGTGAAGGAACTTTTTCCACAGTTTACAAAGCGATAGATATTCAGAATTTATCAAGCACCAATTCAGGGCGAACCATATGGAGTTCTCCTCCAGTGAAGAGTCAGCATCGCAAGGTTGTTGAGCATCAAGTTGAAGGTAGCAGCTCCATGACACCAGCATTATCATCTTCACTAGCATCTGTTCCTATGGTGGCATTGAAGAGAATATATGTGACATCTTCTCCCCAAAGAATATACAATGAATTACAACTTTTGCATTCTTTAGTTGGTTGTCCAAATGTGGCCCCATTGATTGATGCTGTGAGGTACGAAGATCAAGTTATAGCCGTGTTACCGTTTTACAAGCATGCCGATTTCCGTGATTTTTATAGAGATTTGCCCCTTTCTGGTATTAGGATATACATGTACGAACTATTTTCAGCGTTGAGTTTTGTTCACGAGAAGTTCATCATCCATAGGGATATCAAACCGACCAACTTTTTATACAATCCGTTCACTCGCCGAGGCGTGTTGGTTGATTTTGGTCTTGCAGAGAGAGAATTGGAACCCGATAATCAATCATGCCCCTGCTTCCAAGGTGGGTTACCAGCAGATGAGATTGCACCAGTGAATGCAATGCCAGCTAAAGGTTATTTGAAAGATGATCAAAGACCGGGCCGACGTGCAAACAGAGCGGGAACAAGAGGTTTCAGAGCCCCTGAAGTTCTTTTGAAATGTCCAAATCAAACTGTGATGGTTGACATATGGTCCGCTGGAGTGATGCTGTTGACCTTGCTATCTAGACGGTTCCCTTTCTTCAACTCGAGTGATGACATCGATGCGTTGATAGAGCTGACCACCATTTTTGGATTACCGGAGATGAAGAAAGTTTCCCAGTTGCATGGATTAGGCATGGATTCCAACTTACCTAGGCTCGAAACTTCCAAGTCGTTAGGTGGATTGATCTATTCGTCGATTGCGTTGGAAGCAAAGGAAGGTGACACTTTAGCTGAAGATTCTCCAGCATGGGAACTGCTGTATGTGTTGGACAAGAAAGGACGGCCTAGTAACACCCCCATGGGGAAAGAGTATGGTGATGCTTTGGAGTTGTTGGAGCAGTGTTTGAAATTGAACCATCACGAACGTATCAGTGCTGACGATGCATTGAAGTTAAAGTTTTTTGATGGAATGAGAAGCAAAGGGAAGGGGAAAGAAGACGAATTGGCTGATGATATCATACTCGATTGAAAAAAAGAAAAAATAATTACTGAATGAATAAATTAAACCTAATTAATTGCATCTTTTTGAAATATATACATAAAGTAATATTTTATTTGTAGATAAACAAAGTTTCATGCATGGCAAAAAAAATGTAAAACATGGGGAAGAGGAGAAAGAAAGAAAGAAAGAAAGAAAGAAAGAAAAAAAGAAAAAAAAAATCATTAATTAATGCTGATATGTCGTTGTGAATATCATAGAGCCTATATCAGAAGGTGAAACATAGCAAAACAAAACAGGGAAAAACAGCAACAACGAAGAGATAAACATTTCAAAACAAACGGAAAATAAAATAACATAAGAATGAAGAGGGGGGAAGAAAAAACAAAGGAAATAGTTAAGGTAATCAATAGTGAAAAGAATAAAACAAAGAAAAGTAAAAATAAAATAGAGTAATAACAAGGCAAAAAAGGTCACTCGTTTTTCTTGACATCACCATCACCTAATGCGACTCTAGCATCGACGATTTCTTGCAATTCAGCAGGGATGTCCATTGGGCCATACGTTCTTAGCTCCTTGTAACGTAAGTTGAACTCTTGATCATCTAACTTAGAGTTCTGTTGATGGAAATGGGATTCGACTAAACTTAAGTACTTGTAATTCAAGAGGAACTTATCAGTCTTTGGAGCATTCTTACCAATGGTTAAGCTCTTATCCACAGGAGTGTTATAACCTTCACCTTCACCTAACTCAACACCACTCAATCTCAATTTTTCCAACAAACCAGATTGGTGTGCTTTTAAGATACCTCCAGCCTCTTTGATCTTCATCTCCCTGTAATGTTGTTTGAAATTCAAGGAAGAAGACTTCTTGGCACCTGTCCAGCCGATTCTAAGTAAACCATCCCTTTCAACAGCAGGAGGTTTCTTACCGATCAAAGAGTAAGGGTTGGCCAATCCGATGTACAAGGAAACCCAAATAGCCAAAACTTTCATGACATGGAAGAAAAAGAAGATGCATTGCCCCACAATACTTGTCTCAGCAAACATATCTCCATAGATACCATCGGCTATAGTTTTCTTTCCTAAATAATGTTCAAGAACGTAACATAAACCCTTGGTACCCCAGTTTGTAAGGCAGATACCAGGTGTTGGGGAGATGAAATCTGGTAAATCGGTGTATAACCAAACCAATAAAGCAGAATAGACAGAATATTTAAAGAAAGTTCTCTCGTCAAAGACAGGTAAGATCAATTGTCCAGGCCAACATTTTTCTGAAATGATGTCATCGTTAGAAACGTTCACAACATACTTATCGTCACTTGAGTTTTCACCGAATAGCAATCCACCAGTTTTGGTTAAAAATCCGGGGCATGTTGAGATTTGGAACCTTGATGGGATACGTTCATAGAACATACTTGGAGAAAGATTCAATGGGAGCGTATTGAAGATGTCGATCAACGAGCCGAATGTCTGATCCGAGGAGATTTGGAAGCAGTAGTCTTTCTCCTCATCCTGATTCATTCTAATGTAGATGTCGAGGGTGGCAGCCTTGGAGGCCGCCTGTTCGGTGGAGGTTTTTTCTGACATGATTGCTTGATATCAGATGTAAGAAGGATGAACAGAGATGGAATCTAGAGAGAAAGCAGAACAAATCAAATCAAAGCGAAATGGGTAAAAGAAGGCAAAGCTAAAGACAGGTGGGCAGATATAGATCGAGATAGATACAGGTAGGGCTGATGAAAAATGGCAGGCAGGATGGACCCACTTACCCACCCATCTTCCCCAACCCAGACTCCCAGTCGAGAACTCGCGAGTACTCGAGTCTGCACAGGCCGGCCGGCATATAAACGTTTGGCGGTGATCGATGCGCCCGCCGGACTCGCAGCAGCAGCGGTGGTGGTGGTGGTGGTGGTGGTGTGGGGCCGCGCTGGCTGGCTGGCTGGATTCCGGCCGGTGGCTGGCTCGACTTTCGGAGACCTTCACGATTCACGATTCACGCGGGGGCGCTTCCCGATCAGGGGGCCTGCGTTTGCGGCTCAGCTGCATGTTGATGTGGCTGCGGGGTGGGGTCGCCGGCGGGGTGCAGGGGTGCGTCGATTTTTTGAATTAATTTTCTTTCCTCATTCTCGACGCTGCGTCGGCGGAGTCCACAGGGCGCGCGCGCACTCCGCGTAACGCAGCTCGGCCCTTCTATGTGCTGATGTAATCGCGTTAGAGAGAGTACTATAGGCACTATAAAAATATGATATATATATATATATCCTTCCCTGGTCTCTACACAAGTATGTTCACGTAAGCTATTATGCAATAATCGAATGTAAAATAAAAGCATATATAATATACACACCTATACAAACACTAACTTAACTATTGGACAGAAAAAAAAATTATTTAGGCAACGTTCAAGATATCAGAGTCACCGGCATCCAAGATAGCCAAAGTACCGACTCTGAATAACTTACCACAAGCAGTACCTAATTCGTTGTTACCACCTTGGAAGTAGTAGGTGGAGGTCTTGGACAACATGGCGTAGTATTCCAATTCGGACTTTCTCAAAACTGGAGTGTTACCAGCAATGATGACCAACTTGGCCTTACCTTGTCTCAAGGCCTTGACAACCGATTTGTAACCTAGGGTGTACTTACCGGACTTGATAGCCAATGCCAACTTGGCGTTCATGTTATCAGATGATTTCTTAGTCTTTGGTGCCTGTAATAATTAAAGGAAAAAAATTCTACGAGTTAGTAAAAAAAATACATTCATTTTGCTATCACTATGTGTTATGTGTGTCTATGAGGTTTGGCAGGATGCCTCCTCTATTTGTAAAAAGATACTGACCATCTCTGTGTATTTAATGTGGATAATAATTCACTCCGGTCTTGTAGAACGATATACAGAGAGAGGAAGTAGTCAAAAGAGAGTGTGTTGAAGGGGAAGAAAAGAGTTCACCACCTGAAATAAAAAAAGCAAAGCAAGACGAGGCAGAGTCTCACTGCGGAACACTCGTCGCTCTCCATCACACCTCACACCTCACACCTCTCAGAGGAGAAGCACCGCAACGCACCCAGAATATTTCAAGTTTCGCAGTCACAAACCGCGCAGGGCACACCTTCCTGATCGGGTACAGCCGCAAAAAAAAAAAATCGCTGGCTATTCTCATTCTCACTCGCTCACTTTGCTTCGCTTTGGGCAGTCAGTCAGTCGATGCTCACTACACTCGTCACGGTGGGTTTGGTTTAATTACGTTTATTGGCTTTCACTGAAGTTAGCTGTATAACTATTGTTTTTACTCGATTCTACAGTTCAAGTTTACCCTAGAAAGACATTAATAATGAAGGTTGAAGTTGATTCATTCTCAGGTTCCAAGATCTACCCAGGTAGAGGTACTCTATTCGTCAGAGGTGACTCCAAGATTTTCAGATTCCAAAACTCCAAATCTGCTTCTTTGTTCCACCAAAGAAAGAACCCAAGAAGAATCTCATGGACCGTTTTGTTTAGAAGACACCACAAGAAGGGTATCACCGAAGAAGTCTCCAAGAAGAGAACCAGAAAGGCTGTCAAGCACCAAAGAGCTATCGTTGGTGCTTCTTTGGATTTGATTAAAGAAAGAAGATCCTTGAAGCCAGAACAAAGAAAGGCTAACAGAGATGATGCTGTTGCTAAGGATAAAGAAAGAAAGAAGGCTGAAAAGGACAGAAAGAAGGCAGAAAAAGCTAAGCAAGTTGCTGCTTCTGGTTCCAAGATCTCTAAACAACAAGCTAAAGGTTCTTTCCAAAAGGTCCATGCTACTTCTCGTTAAGGATTGAATAGTTTTCAATAAAGATTTATTGTATATTTGAAAAAAAAATAAACAACCCAAAACAACAAACTTTAAAATTAAAATGATTTCATTCCAACTGAGGTGAACGAAAGATTGAAGAGAATTAGATCATTAGAAACAGGCAAACAGACAAACTACGTTATTTAATTCATGGAAATGAAAGTCAATTCAATTCAATTCAATTCAATTCTATCTACAATACATTATTTGAAAGTATTTTTTGAGTATGTGTTTTCTTTCTTTTTTTCCAATCATCTAATAACTCTTGTATGTTTGCATTTGTGTTTGATATTCTTTGTTTCTTCTTCCTTCTTTTTCTTCTCCTTTCATGCGCTGATTTGTGTGTTACTTTAATATAACTTTTTTATTTTTAGATTATTAAATAATGGTTTACCCCATACATAAATCTATCTATATCGTTGCATCTCACCAAAGAAAAGAGCAATCTCTTGAGCAACATTTTATCAAGTCTAATCAACCTTTCGTAAAATGAACTCTTCTAAATCTGTTCTCCTCATACATCGCATTCAAATCATTCATCGAAATACCTTTGGTCTCAGGAACAAAAACCACAACAAACATAAACCCAGCTATGATCAAAATAACAAACATGTAACCTAATGCAAATCCTAAAATGTCACTCAACACGGGGATCACTAGCGAAACCGTGAAAGTGGCTAGCCAGCTTAGACACCCACATATACTCATCGCTTTCACTTTGATTGTACTAGGATACAGTTCCGAAACAACGACGCTGGTAATCGGACCCCAACTGACTGCAAAGATGCCTATGAAACAACAAGAGGTCGCCACCATTATAATACCAGACAAGCTAGAACCTCCTGAAAATATGCCGGCTGTACTGAAACATGTCATGCACGTTGCCATTCCCAATGATCCTCCCATCAATAACGTTGTCCTCTTGAACATCCCAACGACAACTAAAGATGCTATTGAAAACACCAAATTTACAGCACCGAAAAAGATTGGGACGTGGTATGAGTTGGTCACTCCGATCCCTGCAAATATTGTGGTTCCAAAGAAGAAAAAATAGTTGATCCCACTTAACTGTTGGCAGAAAAGCAATCCAATACCAGTCAATGTCCTCAATAAATATCTAGGTTGGCCCTTCATAATCGAGTTTCTCAACTTATCAGTAAGCTTTTCGTCATTATCTTCGTCTTGTTGTTCCTCCCCTTCTTGTGAATTATCAAACATCCAAGCAACCATCCTTAAGACAATCGGATCATTCACGTCCAAGGATCTAGTTTTTGCAATACTCTCTTTTGTTCTATCTATAGATTTTAAACTGTGTAAATACCAATATGGACTCTCGGGGACAAACCAAATTAAAACCCCACTCAGAATACATAGCAGAATACCTTGAATTAACCCCCATTGAAACTGTAAATCTTGAGTTGAATTCCAATAGCCATGGGACAAAAATAAGGTCAAGGCTCCTACAAAGATTCCAACCGTAGTCATCAATTGTTGTATACTAACCAACCCACCTCTGATCTCTTTTGGGGCAAGTTCACTAATCAGCATGGGGCAAACAACGCAGATGATTCCATTTGAAGCGCCGTTGAAAACTCTCCCAATGGCAATCTGAATCCATATTGACGACGTTAACGTCACAATATTTCCGAAAGCGTAGAATAGAGCAGCAACTAAAATCGCAGCACGCAATCCCAGCTTTGGAACCAGAATCATGCTGATCAAACCACCAATGCAACCTCCAACTGAACTGACACTCACAATCGTTCCCTTAGTCAAACTATGGAACGTTGGCTCAGTAAGACCTAAATTATCACCGTATCTTCTCTTAAACGCAGGCATGTCAACCATCCCACCAAGAGTTCCAATATCATAACCAAATATCAATCCTCCTGTTGCTATCATGATAGTATACAAGATTACATAAAGGTAAGAGCCCGAAAATTCGATAGACGCTTCGTCTTCACCTTCATAACCGTTGTCATCAAGGCTGTCGGGGTTATCTTCACGAGAGAAAAATGCTGGGTTTTCCACTGTTGCTGGAGAACTTTCTCGCAATGTGTTTGAAGATGATCCTGATGGAAGTAAATTACTTATTATTTTCCTTCCCCGAGAAGATGGCTGCTCTGTATTTGATTGGGTTTGTGAACCGTTATAATTTTGTTGCAAAGAGTTGTCATGCCCATTCTGATAGCTCCTAACTTGTGATTTGTTAGACGAACTCATGAAAAAAATAATTGTATATAATCGTTCCAATGGGTGTAGTATCCGATAAAAATAAACAAACGGTTAGGAAATAGAAAAAGAAAATTAACGAGTCTTAAACAACAATCAACAAACACTCCCCTTAATTTCTTTCCCTTATTTTATATTTTCCTTGAAACTCCGCGCCTATAGAATATAAAGATTAGTTAATAAAAAAAAAGAATTAAAATTAAAAAACCGCTAACATCTTTGCACCGGTTTTCCCCATTTCATATTCTTGGAATGAAATGGCTGGTGGCATCGCTGTCTAGACGGACGCAGATAAGCTTGCCATGTCAAATGAATTACGCAAGTATAGATACCAATCAAACAATATGATCTACTATAAGCAATAATTTATACCAAATCATTGTCGACAATTCATCTCAGTGAAGTCATTGACAAAGAAAACGCTTGGAAAGTTTCCAATTTCAATGATTAACGCACGAAGGATGATTCATAAAGCACAATCGCTGTACACGCATCAATCTTCAACGCAAGTGTGTATGGTACTTATATGTATATATATATATATCGATCTATAAATTAGCATAAGTACCAAAGACGTCACCACGAACTATTCTTGCTTTAGTAGCTATGCTAAATCCTTTTTAGCGGAGTGGGCGGCAGTCATTTCTGTGTACTAAACAGGCGCTCAACCTGCGTGTGTGCCCTCTCACCGCCTGGCGCGGGTGGTGGAAATTTTTAGAGCTACACCTAAAAGAGACGCTTCCAAACCAGCCATGCCATCTAACGTGCTTCAAAGTTGGCAATCATGTCCATTTCGGGACTTTGAACTACACCCAACCTCCTATTTTGGATGATAGGTGCATTGTTTCTTAATAATTTCCAAATAGACGTTATTCTCGCCTAGCTTTAATGTCCGTTGCTATTGTACTATTCCCGCCCTAATCTATCTTTTGAGGAATGGCTATCCCTAATTTTTTACCCTATTTGATCAAAGGACAATGGCACTACACTTCCCAATCTCATTTTTTTTCTTTTAGGTTACCTTCTAGTCACTTTAGCAATATTGGCTATAGAGCACTATGTTTACTAGCTTGCACTTTGGATCGTTTCAGTCTCCGAGCTAGTAATTAGCTACTTGGCTGCCGGGTATATATTTAAATTCATTTCCTCCAAATAGTCCCAGTTTTCATTCTTAAGCATGTTTTCTTCTCTTCTTTTTTTTACCTTTATTTTCTACTTTCATTTTCCCACTATCCTACTTTGTTACCATAATATTGTTTAATTGAGATACCATCCAACTTTTGTCACTCTTTATTTGTTTTTAACTAACTATCCAACTTTATACTTTCATTTTATTCGGTGTTGCTATCCAACTACTTTACATTCTTTATTAACTAGCAACTTACCACAAGTCTAACTTATACATTCGTTTACCAAACTCAAAAAAAAACAAACCAAAGAATCCAAAAGGCAAAATCTCAATTAAATTAAATATTATCCAACATGAAATTCACATCTGCGACTTTATTCAAAGCATTCCTTTTAGTTAAATGCATATCAGCATTACCAATCCCAATTGCTGATCCAAGGCTCATTACAAGAGTCCATACAGCAGATGCAGTTACAACCACAGTTCTAAACTACCATACGGTCACCTCAACTATTCCAATCGTTGAAATCCTAATCTCCAATGGTGTTACTTACACAAATACTCTTCTCACCACTGCTACGGGTGAAGAAGCCACCAACGTTTCTCCAACTACAACAGTGATATATAATGACCCAACAACCACTTCTTCTCCTCAAATTATTACCACTCCTGTTGCTGCTACCACTTCCACTACATCGCCTGAAATTATCACCAATCCTGTTGCTGCTACCACTTCCACTGCATTGCCTGAAATTGTTGCTACTCCTGCCACCACTTCTTCAACTGTGGTTAATGCCGCAACCACTGCAGCAGCTGAAACAACATCGAGCACAACAAGTTCTTCCATTTTGGCAGACACCGCTTTGGAAACTGGAACGTCCACCACGGAATACACTACCTGGGACTTGGTGAGCGCTATTCTCGTTGACGGTAAAACGACAGCTTCTCCATCCACTACCGCAGATGCTACCACATCATCTTTAACTGAGATTACTGCTGCCGCTACTCCCACCGCCACTTTGACTAAAGCTGAAAAAGTTACATCAACCTCTTCCACGACTAAAACAACTGCCACTTCGACGTCCACCACTTTTTCTTTGTCCACTTCGGCAGCAACTACTTCTTCTCCATCTTCTTCCGATGTTGTTTCAAATGTTATTCCTTCTGCAATTGTTTACTCCCCATACGAAGATGACGGAACTTGTAAGGGTTACGATTCGGTGTTAGCTGATCTGAAATTGATCTCTTCCAAGCAGATTGGTGAAGTGAGAATCTACGGTAACGATTGTAACTACTTGACTACTGTTTTACCAATTGCTAAAACTTTAGGATTAAAAGTGAACCAAGGTTTTTGGATCTCTTCATCTGGTGTTGATTCCATTGATGATTCAGTGACTGAATTTATAGAGGCTATCAGTTCTGGTAGCAACGGTTTATCATGGGATCTCTTCACGTATATCACCATCGGTAACGAAGCTATCATTTCTGGTTACTGTTCAGTTTCTGATTTGATCTCAAAGATTAAATCAGTGAAGTCTTTGCTAGCTGCAGGCGGTTATTACGGTAAAGTCACTACTTCTGAACCACCTGTTACATTTGAAAATCATTCAAATTTGTGTACAGATTCGGGAATTGATTTTGTGGGCATCAACTCTCATGCATACTTTGATACCTATTCTTCGGCAGATACAGCAGGTTCTTTTGTTGCTGGGCAAATCAGTTTAATTAAAGAGTACTGTCCTAACTTGGATATCCTTGTTACAGAGACAGGCTACCCAAGTGCTGGTAATCAAAACGGTGGGAATATTCCTTCTTTGGAGAACCAAAGGATTGCAATTAAGAGTATTTTAGAAACTGTTGGAGGCCAAGTCACTTTATTATCAACTTACAACGACTATTGGAAAGCACCAGGTCCATACGGAATTGAACAATCATTTGGTATTATTGACATTGTGGCTTAAGCGAGCTACATTGGATGTGCTTTCTTTTTGTATTATATTCTGTAATTTTTGTTTTTTTTTGTGCTTTCTGATGGTATTGATTGAAATGTACTACTGGCGTTTCTTTATTTTTTACACTGTACTGTGATCCGGTTCCTTTTGACTTAGCTTTTTTGTGTTTTTTTACTTGATCATATGAAACTACCGTTCATTGGCGTTTTGTACGATACAAGTATCAAGGAAAGACAAACAAGCAAAGACGCGAGTTAAAAGACGCTGATTTTTAGCTTTTAATTTGGATATCATGATTTTGCTTTTTTTATAATCTGTCTACTTTATATATTTTGCTTTGCTTTTTTCAATTAAAAAAAAGGATATTGTAACCTAAAAATACAAAATAATAAATAATGAAAATAAATAACAAATAACAAATAATAAATAATAAATAAATAATGTACTCAAAACTCAATAACTTTGTTGGGGAAAAATTCGTCAATTAAATCAATATAATATCCCTTTAATTCTTTTATATCGTACTTTATGTCTGTCTTGGAATATAAGTCATAAGGATTGAACGCTTTAACAGCTTCCAACATCTTGAAGTCATGTGCATTCATCAAGTATTTATAGGCTCCTTCCTGGTGCCAAGGGTAGAATGAATGGTATCTAATCATAGCGAGTGCTTCAACAGGTAAGCTGCTTTGCTCTTTTGCCAAATGGTACATGTATTCGTCATGGCCCCAACTTAACATAACCTTATCTAGACCACAATTTTGAGAGTAAATTCCATATTTTGTGTTGTACAAGGGGTTCTTAGAATCTGGATTCGACTTGAAAAATTCGTAATAGATGATTTTCTTGGAATATCTGCAACCAACGGGGAAAGTATCGCCAACAACATCCCACTGACCCTTGGAATCATAGAAGTATAGAAGTTTACCCAGATCGTGTATCAATCCAACTAGTTGGAACCAACGAGGCTTGTTGTCTCTCCTTATAGCTTCTGCCGTCTGTAGTGCGTGATCTATTTGAGAGAGTTCAGTATCTGGATCAGACTCATCCAACAAATTGTTCAATTTAATTAGGGCATCCCAAATCGTCATCTTGTCTCTGATCTTTGTCTTAAAATTGATTCTTGCTTGGATATTGTAGGCAACGGTTTGATTCTGATGTTGCTCCTTATAGAAAAGCTTTACTCTGTCGTATGCAAGTTCGTACTGCCTATACTGTCTATAGTTGATACCTTTCAGAGATTCTGAATTCGAATTATCTCTCCAGTCGGTAGCAATCGCCTTATCAGCATCCTGTTTACCGTTCAACAATTCCAACTGCTCCTCTTTGGCCTTTTTCTCTTGCTCTATCGTTTTAATTTTCGACTTTAAAAGGTTTAATTCTTGAATATCATCATCGATCTGTTCCAAAAGCTTGCTCTTATCCAAATTCTGGTACTTTGTTATCAACTGCCTTTCAGGTTTTGTAACTCTACTACCGGTTGATTGTGTGACAGGCATATCTGTAGATGATGCAGCTCTCTTATCCATTATCTCAGTGTCGATGAGCAAATGCATATGCATAAGCCAGTTGCTACACTTCCTCTATAACCGCTACCACCACCGGTGACCAACAGTTCCACCAACGAGTACCCAGCAAACTCTCTCCCCTGACGGTTATCGTGCCCCAGTCAAAAAAAGAAATTAGAAACTTAAGGAGAGAAAGAGAGAAGCTGCAACTTGCAAGTTGCAAACTCAAAGGTCGATCGACGCAAAAGAGAAAAGTCACATGAGCGACGGTCGCAGATTTGCAGACTCGTTGGGCGGGCAGAGAGAGCAGTGTTTTGTTCTCTGTGGTGTGGTGGTGGTGGTGGTGGTGAAGTGGAGGTGGTGGTGGTTATCAGCTACGTACCGGTTGGTGGGTTGGCGTGTTTTGCAGCAGGAAGGACACCATTCAATTCGTTCTGCTCCAGGTCTGCCTTCACATTCTCGTTATCCTCTGTTCCGGATAATTACTCCCTAGCTGCTCTCGCACATCCGTCCGTCTGTCTAGCTAGCTAGCTGTCTTCAGTTTCGGCTTTGGTCCCCCAGTACCGTGTTTTCCACATTTTGTCCAGTTGCCCGCTAACATCTGTTGTTTGTCAATCAGTTTGATAGCTGCTTAATTACTTTACGAGGACAGTCCCATCGTTATTTATATAGTTTTTCATTTTGCTGCATCCACTCCGTGTTCTGTTCACATCTGCTCATTCCATATACTACTACACATCTGTCTACCAAGACCTTCAGTTTTAATCTGCTGATCCAGTTTCCCCTCTAATTATTTCCAATTAATAGCTGCCTGCCATTCCACTATAATTAATTTATATATTTCTTTGCTTTCAATATGGCCACTTCAAAGAAATCTAAATCCCACTCCACAAAGAAGCAGGAGAAGGAAACTTCCGAAGAACCTCTGAGTGCTGTTACCTCAAAAGAACCATTGAGTGCTGTCACTTCGAAAGAAGATGAAGTCCCAACCACAGTGGTTAACGAAAAAGAAAAGAAGAAGCAAACATTCATTGTTAGAACAATATGGACTGTAGTTATGATCGCCGGTATGTTCTTCATTATATGTGCTGGTCACTTTTGGACCATTTGTTTCGTGCTGGTTTTACAAATTTTAGTCTTCAAGGAATTGATTGCAATTACAAGTGAAAGAGCCAAACATCGTGATTTGAAATATACGGGTTATTTATCCTGGTATTTGTTGATCTCAACTATATGTTATTTGGAAGGTAAGTCACTGATGACTTATTTGATCAACTATCTTATAGACCAAAACTACCCAGCCGGATTGGCTGTTCAAATACTAGGTCATAACAAATTTATCTCGTATTGTACTTATGTCATAGCATTTGTCGGTTTTGTTTCCACATTGAAGAAGGGTTATTTAAAGTTCCAATTCGCACAATTGTGTATTACTAATATGATTTTGTTGTTGGTTGTCTTCCAAGGTCACACTATTGTCAACAATATCTTGCACGGTCTGATTTGGTTCTTGCTACCTGTTGGTTTAGTCATCACAAATGATATATTTGCATACGTTTGTGGAATTACCTTTGGTAAGACCCAATTGATTTCAATCTCTCCAAAGAAGACTGTTGAAGGTTTTCTTGGTGCTTGGGTCTGTACCACTTTTATGTCTGTGGGACTGACTTATTACCTATGTAACTACAACTACTTCATTTGTCCAGTTGATAATTATAAAGATCTCAGAGTCAATTGTTTATCAGGTATCTCATGTGATCCAAACCCAGTGTTCATTCGTCAAATTTATAAGATTCCAGCGGACTTTGTCAAGTTGGTGGGTACCGAATATATCCAAATGAAACCAATATATTTGCACGCGATGGTCTTATCGATGTTTGCATCCTTGATTGCACCATTTGGTGGCTTCTTTGCCTCTGGTTTAAAGAGAGCATTCAAGATCAAAGATTTCGGTGATACGATCCCAGGCCATGGCGGTGTCACTGATAGAATGGATTGCCAGTTCATGATGGGGTCTTTCTCCTATCTATATTATGAAACGTTCATTTCTACCCATCAATTGAACGTTGGTAATTTGTTACAAACTATAGTCATTAACTTGTCAGGAAGCGATATCTTAGTTCTAGTTAAAAGCTTGCTTGGCTACTTGCACACCATTGATATTCTCGAAGATGATACGTACGCTGCCATTATTGAACTGCTCTAAAAGAAACAGAAAGGCAATGATGACAGTCTATAAAAAGAAAAAATTTATATTGCGTGAAGAGAAAAGTATTCCGATATCTTTGTTATTCAATCCTTCAATAATAATAATAATAATACATTATAAAACCTTTGAGAAAATGAGGTGCATATTTATATATATAGTGAATAGTTTGGTGTGTAGTGTGTATATTTCGTTACTTTTTGATTTTGTTTGTTTAATTTTTCCACTCTATTCTTATGTATAGTTAATTTTCTTTCTTGTTTGACCTTCAAAGTGTTTGATCTTTTTTTTGTTTTTGTCCTATTTATTTTTTGTTATATAGCTGAACAGAAAAAATATTCTATTGGAATTGAATGAAAGTTACTGTAGGGTCATCAATTGAGAACTGATAAACGTACTCCTACAAAATAGGTGAAGAAATTCGAGGCTGTGTGTGTTTCTGCTTCTGATAGTAGGGTAACCTTAATAAACGACCTTTATATTGTCGCGCATCCATCACCCTCTGCATTTTCTCCAGCGTATCTATCCTCTCATATGTTGCACATTAAATGTCAAAATATCAGTAATATTTTTATGAAATAATAGTTACTGCCTAGTCACTAACCACTGAAAGAGGAAACAGAGCAGAAAAAATGATAAATATGACTGAAATAAATGATCAAGAAAAGGATGTTAAAAAGTGATATGGAAGAATATTGTATTGAAGTATAACAAAACCAAACTGAAAATACAGATTCTACTGGTGCTATTACCATTAGTAACAACCTTTATATAGGGTTCTCTATATTATAGGGTAATCATAAACGCTAGATATTCATTCACAAGAGGGGATTTCATTCAAAGACTGATAAAGAACACCACAATGCTGTAGCTGTGTGTAAATACAATGGCAACAATCCACTAGAATAGGTTAAACAAGTATCTCGTACAGGCACAGCCATACTATTTTAATGGAATAAAACTCCCTATATACCAATTTCATAATTTGTACTTCACAGTAACATCACATTAATTTTTAATGAAATCAATTTTAGTACTTTTAACCCTCAAGCAAATTCTGGAACATGTATCTTTACTTCTTCTTTTTTTTTGTTTTTTCCCTTTTCTTTATATTCACTAGGATGGATCTTACGAGTTTCATAAATTCATTTATTACATTAGATATAAAAAAAATCTATTTTTTAGCTCCTAAGATATAAAATGTCTGCCAACTACCGAACTCTTAATAATTTGGATGACCAGCTTGAATTTTACCTACTTAAAGCTAAAAGAGTTGCGAGTGCACCAGCACAAAAACCCCCAAAAGAGGATGAGACGGCCAGTGAGGTAACCAAACTACTTAGATTATCAAAGCAAGAGGGAACAATTAGCTACCCAGTCACGAGTTCAACAACCGATAACCAAACCAAGAAAACAGTGAATTATTTACTATGTTATGCTGGCCAACCGCTCGTTGAGAAGGGCGGCTGATCAGCATCCAAAAGCTTCATATGATACAGTAAAGATAACCTAACGTGACACTTTTTAATCACCATCGAATAGAGATGCCAATTTATTATTAATAGGCCTACAGTTCCGTTACGATTCCAATGTTTCGAAGCGCTTCGCTTTTTATAAATTCTTGAATAACTTCTTTTTCAAATATCCATTTTGAAAACATATCAGTTTAAATTCATCAAATTGACCCACAAGAACTTTGTAAAGTCAAATATCAACGAGCATAAACAATACAACTAATAAATACAATTATTTTTTTCTTCTTTTCCTCTTTAGTCTTTTTCGTCATAAACTGCATCAACACCAACTAGTAAAATTTCACATAGCAATGAAATCCTTTTCGATGGATTCAATCATCATAAGATTCATCAATCAATCAAAATACGAGTTGGACATATAGTTAGCAACATTGAAGCCAGATATCGTCAACACCAACCAAACAACAGCAAAGATAGGAATAGGAACCAACAAAAACTCAGTTCTGGTTAAAAATGGTAGCGAGTTGTAACCATAGAATGTGATCACAAAGTAATAACCCAACGAAGCCAGGTATAACGTATTACCAACCAAACAGGATAACCAGTTGTTAAGTCTCAAAAGTGGAAGTAGGAAAAATTGCACCAAGTATAGTCCACACCAAATGATTAAATAAGAATTGCAATGAACATCAAAACAGTAGGCCCACTCTAAGATCGAATCGGAGGGTAAAATGAATCGCAGGAACTTATTATTACTCAACCAAGAGGAGGAGGGGTTTAAACTATATTCCACCTGTCCTGCACCTGGCTGTAGCAAGATATTGTTTGCCAAGATCCATCCAACAGTGGCAACGATAACACCAACCAGTAGAAAATCGACTATAACCATGTACAAAATCAACTTAAAAATCGTGACAATGTTGGTAGAATAGGTCAACCCCCAACAGATTGCACTTATCGTCAACAATAAGGATAGAATGATTACAAAACTTGGATCGTCTCTGGACCACTTATTTTTCGTTTGCTTTTGGTAATACAATAATTTGTAAACTCTCTTTGGCTGTACCAACAAATTGAACATCTCCCATATCGCCGTCTCGAAATCTAACGACTGAACGTTCATGAACCTTTTGAAATACTTAGGCACGTTGAAACTCGACTCTAGATTATTTTTGATGTTCCTGATCTTGATCTTACGTTGCTGTCTCTTTGCAAACGAGGATAATGAAGTAGACGAAGATTGCAACGAATTGGCTATGCTAGCAAGATCATCGGGCTGTTGTTGTGAGGGTTGTGCGTTGTCCAAACCAACGATATCTTCATGAGTCAAGGGTAAGATTGGATGGGTCTTGGAGTGCAACCCAAGACCATCTAATTTCTTTGACATGCTGACAGTATCTAAGTCAATTGATTAAACTATGATTATGGTGTATGCAAAATTGTGCCAGGAAGTTGTGCTGGGACCTGAAATATTTGTGTGAACGGTCGGTGCCTGCGTTAATGATGCACCTGTCAATAAGATCAAAACTTAAAACGTTCTCTTTAAAGGGAATTGCTTCAGAAAATTTAATGCAGGCAAATTGAGTGAATCTGTGAAGGAAATATTTTGATCTTTAAGATATATACAGTTTTAGCACCTCTTCAACACCTCCCGTTCCACCACTTAATATCTTCTCCTGTCCGACACACCATGCTTCTCTTCCGC
Organism: Ogataea paraovalis; assembly: GCA_030565405.1. Classification (NCBI taxonomy): domain Eukaryota; kingdom Fungi; phylum Ascomycota; class Pichiomycetes; order Pichiales; family Pichiaceae; genus Ogataea; species Ogataea paraovalis. Next base: position 112,317 of record JAJMBU010000004.1, on the reverse strand, counting down.
TGACAGGGTTGCGCGCCGCTTTTCAAGTACATAAGATTACATAATACATCGACTAATACAAGTTACAGATCTATTCTCTATGGACAGCTGGCTATATGCATACACATACCAATATTCCTTACTCCAAGTATCTATCCAATGGCTCTCCCATAACCTCTTCTAACACTTTGACCAAACCAGATCTAACCTCCATCTCGACCTCTTCAGAGTCATCTTCCAACAATTCAGCAATGATTGGGACCAACTGAGGTAGCAAGCTTAACCAGTTCTCACCGACCTTCTTGTAGATAGTCTTCAAAGTTCTAATGGCCCAGAACTTCTCTCTTGGATTACAATATGCCTTGATGTGTGACAACAACAATTCATTGATAGCCTTGTTGTAGTCATCAGAAGACGAAGTGTCTTGAACCAAAGAGGTGACACATTTGACTAAGTATTTACCAATACCATCTTCAATGTTGCTAAATTGGTCACATAGAGCGACAGAAATCTGTGTAAATCTTGTAGTTGATTGCCAGTATTCATCCTGATCATACTTGAAAGATGAAGTCAATGAAATTAATACAAGTCTTCTCAAATTAATATCAGTAATTGTACCAGAAGCAAAGTTATCCAATAAGACTTTGGTAGACTCCAACAAGTACGAATAGTAAGATGTGATGATTGATTTCAAACTTTCTTGTAGTTTGTTGAAGAACTTGAAGAATGATTGCAACCTTTCAGTTTCGCTTATAGAAGTAGTAGTTCCTTCGCCGTCAAAAGCCCATCTAACGATTGATGCAAACAATGGTCTAAATGATTTATCGTTCAACTTCATAACGTACTGAATACCACACTTGTAAATGGATGATTCAATCTTATGGATAGTATTAGTATCAAATTCAGACTCCTCTCTATATTCTAACGCATACAACAAGAATCTGATAAAAGTACCCGCTTGAGCAATAACTGTTTTCTTTTCCATGTGGTCGATATTCAACTCCAAAGTGGACAAAAATAGACCAATCGAGGAAGCATCCAACTTTGAAACGTATGACCACTGTGAACACAACGCAACCAAAGTAGTCTTCTGATCAACATACTCAACAATAACATTCAAAGCTGATGTTCTAATTGAATCAGGAACCATCGAGGCATCAAAGATCGCTTTTAAAATATCATTCAAATTTGGAGTTAAGAAGCTTGGAATCTTTCTAATCAAACCAGCAAATAAAACTAAAACCGATATTTGAATCAGCTTGGAAGAATCTGCATCTTCAGAGATTCTAGCCTTTTCAAAAATCTTGAACAATGGTGGAACAACCTTAGGGAAAAATCCAATCATTTTCACACCCACGATAGACACAATACTTGCTATACAGTTGATTGATGAAACAACCAACTCTGATAAGCCTTCATTTTGTAAACCAGCATCTGAAGTCACAACATCCAATGCCTTCAACAACATAGATGAATCTATTCTATCAGTGAATCTTTGGAAGACGCTACTCAATGAATCGATAGCTGCTTGCGATAGTTCAACATCTTTTTGCAATTTGATATTTTCCAACAAGATTGGAACCAGCTGATAGATACCTTCATGGGCATAAGGGTCATCAATATGTTCCGATTCAAACTTGGACGATGTTAACATTGTGATGTGTTTCATTGTTCTCAAGGATGTATCCTTGGATAACAAAATTCCTGAAACAGATTTAACAAATTGTTCAATTGGTAATAAACTTAAAACCTCAGCTAATAACTTATATAGTTTGGTCAAAATTTCTTCCTCAGAGGTATCTGCATGATAGTTATCAATAATTTCCAAGATACTCGTGACAACTTCAGCAAAAATCTTTGTCAATTGTTCCGAATCCTCACCTTGTAATATCAATGAAGCAATTTTCAGCCTTAGCCTTGGAATACCAACTGAACCCTTAGAATCCACAATCGAATGCTTTAAGAAGGAAAGTAAACCCTTTCTCAAGTTGAATAATTCTGATTTATTTAAGGAAACAACACTTGGACCAAATATAACCCTATTCAATAGCTTTTTGTATTGATCAGATTCCTTGTCCAATGTATCTTCAGGAACCTGCTTGAATAACTCCAAGAATTTTCTGGAGCAGTCCAATTGTTCTTCAGCTGAAAAATTCTGCAAAAATGAGGAAGCAAAATCAGTCAAAGCAGAACAGTCACCCATTTTATGCTTGGCATATGCGGTAGAATACTGTTGACCACACAAGAATAAAATCAAATGGACAGAATGTTTGCTACCCAATGTTCTTGCCAGAGTGGTAAACAGTCTGACTCTTCTATGCCTTGGAATATGCAAAAAGGCACTCACAAACGATGTTAATAAGAACTCAATCTCTTCAATCATATTACCACCAGTTGCATTGGCTAAAGCTGGAACCACACGCAAAATAGTTTTTTCCACAACATGTGAGGAAAACTCATCATCCTGTCTAATAGTGTGTGCTCCCATGAATGTGAATATAGGCATAACTGAGTGTAAAGCCAATTCAGGAGACAATGAAGCCAAGGCGGCAACAACAAGTAACAATTTATTCTGAACTTGTGGAGAGTGTGATGATCTGATAGCTGAGACAACAACATCAGCTCTAATGGATAGACTGTCCTTCATATCCAAGTTTGATTCCTTCAACGAGTTAATGACATTAATCATACATGAAGCTAGGGTCTCTTGAGAGTACAATATTGGAAGTTTTCCATCCTTGCCCAAAGTCTCCAGATCATCGAGAATGTTAAATAATGACTTCAATAACTCAAAGGATGCCTTGAAATTCGAGTCCGTGCTAGCCTTGTCAAGTACCTCTAAAAGCATGGTAACCTTCTTCAGATGGCTTGATGCCATATCTGAAACACCCTGCTCCTTCATGGCTTGTCTAGTAGAAGCTGAAGATCTTCTTCTTCTTTTTGGAACACCACCTTGTTGATTTTGAGCATCTGATGATGATGCCGAAGAGAGAGAAGCAGTCTTCAGAATTTCTAGGAAAATCTCGTTCGATAAATCCAAAAGCTCCAATAGTTCAACGGCATCATACAAGGTACTACCGACATTTGAATCATCGTCAGAAAATCCATTTTCAACAATATTGTTTACAATATGAACTTGATACTCAAATTTTAAAGTTGGTAAGATTTCAACAACTCTAGCAGTGGCAGCATCAACCAAAGATTGATATGGAGAGCTCAAAGCTGCTTCTAAGAATTTGATGCCTGTTTCGTTCTTTTCCTTGGCTGAAACTAATCCAACTATTTGTGCTTCAAACATCTTGAAATCACAACCAGTTTCCTGGCATCTATTAAACCATATTTGTCTTTTCCCAATAAAGTTAGATAACAAGCCTTCAAACAATTGAGAAGGAGGTGCAGCACCTTTGATTGCTCTAGAGCCTTTCATGACAATCTCCATCAAATCCATCTTAATGCTTGGTGCATTCACCACATTGGCGTGGGATGCATAAAAGGCTAATGCCATCTTTCCCAACTTCTTGTCCTCCACAATACTCTCAAAGACCTTGTGGAATTGATTACCATCAATTCTTAAATTTGGAATACATTCAACAAGCTTGCCCATCAAACTGAAACCATCTTTTGGAGATAAGATAGCAATTTTGTTTGACAACTCAGGACCATAGATAGTACCTGATAGCAGTAATTCTTTGGCTCCTGTTGTGGCTCTGTTGTTCATGGCATTCAAAACGTTCCCCGCATTGACTCTAATTTGGGTATTTGTATTGACCAATAGGGTTGATAGAATCGGTAAGATTGTGTAAACATGAACATTGCTATCCAATGATTCGATTTCAATTTTTAATAATTTCAACGCAAATGTTCTACCTTTAATTGGCGTATTCAAAGATGTAGCAACCCTCAATAAGAATGAAATTATAGAAGAGTGATCGATGAAGCATGCCTTCAAGAAAGTAAATGCAGCTGAAAGTTGCATTGACTTCAAAAAGAGGCCTTGCAATTTATAAAATTCATCATCTGTCTCTTTAGTTGCAAATAGGAAAGAAGGAACAAATGACTTAGATTCCTTAAATTGACTTTCCAAATCCTCATCAACAACCTCATTATCAATAACTACTTCTTCAATATCAATGACCTCATCTCCTTCATCAGTTTGTAGGTTATTTATTAACGTAGTTTGTAACAACATCTCCAATTGATCTAACTCAAAGTCTAACTTTTTTAAGGTGAATAAGAACAACTCTTTATCCTTGCTGATAATAAACTTAATTATAAGAGTTAACACACTTCTATCTTCAAATTGTTCGTTGCTTATTTTTCTAAGTGATTCTGCTAATAGTATCTGCATTTGTGATTCAGAAAATTGAGGACCGTCATTAATTGATTCAATAATTGACTCAGTAATTGGCAAGTCATTTAAAATTAGTGATCTAATATATGCGCAAACAAATTTGTTGTTAAATTTGGATGTTTTAATTACACTTAGGTATTCAGAATCCTGTGTGAAGATGTCTTTTGGAAGACTTCTCAAAGTTTTAACTGGAAGTGGCTCCAATGGACCTGATTGAATTGTTTGATATAATTTCAAGATACATTGGAAAGCTTGAGTACTGAGACTATTGACTTTAGTGCCAGATTGTAATAAAATGGTATCAATAGAGGCTAGAATGACATCTCTCGATAATGGAACAGCCGATGACAAAACAGCCAAGATCGTATAAGCACTAATTTTCGACTCTTGACTTTTTGAAGCTAATAATGATCCACAAGATTCTAAAATTAACTGAACGAGGTCAGTCAATTTCGCAGAACCATTGGATGACATTGCAGCTAAAGAAGATATGGACATTGAGACAAAGAAAACTAACTGTCTTCTATATTGATTGTTGCGATTTAACTCTTCAATAATAAATTTGGAATACAAGCTGAAAAAATTAACGTCAGTAAATGCTTTTATAACGCTATTTCTAGAGGGTAATCTATTGTTCTCTTTCTTGAAACCGGTTAACCACTGGAACATAGTTGGAAATTTTGGAATAACATACAAAACCCTTTCAAAAATAGGCTGGTCAAAATACGATAAAGTTGACAATAATAGGTACTCAGAATTAAAATGGTTGATTTGAAATCTTCTTAGTAGCCACTCTGCTGCCTTAATAGCAATGCTTAAATGCCAATATGGAGACACAAGCGACAAAAAGGTGTTCACAGCTTTGTCCAAATCTTCATTTTGCTCTTTAGTTTGAACTTGTCTGTCAACGCTAATCGATGTTTCACTAAAAATGGAGTTCTTAAATTTACCAAACCGTCTATCCAATTGCTCTAATCTTTCAAGAGATTCAAAAGCTTCTGAATAAATAGAATCATAGTCTTGTGTTGCAGCATGTTGTGCCTCGTATAGGAAGGATACCGAATGGATCTTCGATCTTCTCTTTCTATCTAGCGCTAGTGTCTGAGTTGCCTGAGCAACATGAGACAATTGTTGTGATAACGAAGACATGCTATTTAATCAACCGATGAAATAACAAGTACTGCCAACGAACTTGCAATTCAATAATAGTTACAAAGTATATTAAATTAAATGAAAAACAGTATCGGAATTTTTTTTCAAAATTTTTTAGAGGTGCGTCAACCAACTATGTAGAATTTTTATTTTATCCGTCTTTATTCTGAGATATTATACAACACATTACATAATAATAAAAGCACTCTATAAGTAAAAGTCCACATGAGAAAATAAATGATTTATATTATCGAAAGGGATGGGTGAATACCCATATAATAAAAAGCGCCGTCAAGCCCAACATATCACTCTAGCTCTTTAAAAAGCATGATGCCAGTACAAGTTTCAATGTCCTGAGGGTAACCAGCCGGTATCACTCCCTTAAACACAATGGTTGGAATGTTAGAACTGCTTTTTAAGGCATCTAAATATTGATTAATGAATTCCACTGTACTTGTTTCAGGAGTTCCGACGACATCCAAATCAAACAATTCCTTCCACCTCTCATTGTTATCCATGAAGTTTGGCTTCAATCTATGGAAGTCGATAGTTAAGTGCCTTGATACCGGATCGTTATATATGACAACTTTGAACATTGTTCCGGTTGCTTCATCTCCAGGTGTTATAAAGTCAGTCTTCTTAGTGTAGTATATTTGCCCATCATCGATTTCTACTGCAAATGCCGCAAATGAGGTTCCAACACCAACTATCTCAGAGTCTTTGAGGCGCAACATAAGACTAAGTATACCACAGGGAGCAGTGGCTACTTTAAGTGAAGAACGATGTACAAACGTGAATATTTTCTCCACCATGCTGAGAGGCGGCTATTAAAGCGCTATTTGAGTGCACATATAATATTGTGCGGTGAACTGATCGTATATATATATAGATATATATGTAGAAGTAAAATCAGGGTGTAGACTTTCACAAGCAAGCAATATTAGTTTTTGATACCCAGAAACATACAAAGACGAAACATCATAGCTGGAGCACATTGATGAATAAGTGTCTCAGAGATGTGCAAAATCGTCAGATCATATTAAGATGTCACGTGCTAAAAATTTGTTAATTTGGATTTATCGAGGATTTTGACATATCAAATAGTGATTACATAATATACTCACTTCAGGTGTACACTGTAATTCGCATCATTAATAATCTGATATTACAAAAGATCTTATAATATGAAGCTGAATTATTTAGTAGATTTTGTAGTGATATACCGGTGAGATTCAAACGTGGAGTTTTGCACAGAAATCATCATAGTCTCCACAAGCGCAACCAACCAACAGAAGAACCAGCTTACATCAGCAATCACGGGAGCTAATCTTCACCGCTTAAAAGATTGGCAGCTCGGCTTTTATTCGATTCTTTGTTACAAGGACGCCATATGTTATTAGTATCTAGTTATATAATTATCAACTACCTATATTAAAAGTTTCACTTGCTCCTGTCCATAGTTCTAAAACCAAATCCCTGCTTGAATTGAGCTTGAAGTTCCCTCTAGCATCTAGGAATGCAGAGAAGCTTGTTTCGATGCTACCAGAAGCATCTTTTCTGACATTTAACGATGTTCTGACCTTATTACTTATTAAAAAGCTTCTATGGATATCAAAATACCGATTGATAGACCTGACCATTGGTTTTTTATTATACAATCCTAGTTTTCTTAAGTCGTTAGAAACTTGCTCATATTTATTTCTCTGCTCAACGCTCACTTTCGACCAAACATTCGCAGCCTTGTTGGAACTATCTTGGTCCAATGATTCCAATGATTCAATTGATTCTTCGATTTCTGTATTTTTCTTCAAAAGCTTTTTATCATCATTATTGCTAGCAAACTCCAGCCAGGCATTACCTGTTACGCTTCGTTCACTAGTTAAATCTTTAATAGCTAATTGTCTCTGTAGGGTTCTCATCGGCATTGCGTTAATAATCTCTCGTTCCTGCTGTCCGGAATACGGAACATCATCTAGTCCCTGATTCAGGAACGTAGTAAGAGGTTCATTTTGACGCTCCTCACAATCATCGTTGGTATCCTCGAGATCAGACGAATCGTCATCCGACCCAGGTTGGGCGTTGTTGTGTGAAGACATGATTGATGTAATATTAGATGTAGAATTATCTGTAGCCACCTTCACAGAAGTCGCTGGTAATTTCTTTAGCAATGGAGTAGAATTGTCTCCTCTATATGAAACATGGTGATGAGAAGTAATAAAATGATGCATTTCGGTATCTGCGGTTTGGTAATAATTAATTTTCGATATGGAAGAATTAAAAGTTGGGATTGCAGGGGTCTCTGACTGGTGTGGATTGACAATCGAAATCGATTTTTTGTTGTTTGCATTTTGCGAAAAATTGTTATTGGATGACGGGCTATTATGGTTATAAAGTTGATCACTTGGAGGTGGAGCACGATAGAAAGGGTCAAGCAGTGGAGAGTTCAATGCCGCATGATTTACCGGAGGAACTGATTTAGTTGAAGCATTATCCAAGATATAATTGATCGAGTGGCGCTTTACTGGTGCAACAGTATCTATCACTTTAGAATCGTTATATGCATTCAATATGTGGTGATGATGGAAATGTGTTTTGCTACCTTGTCCCAAGCCGCCAATAGCAGATGATATACTGTGTCGTTTTAGCTCTGCCAGTGAACCTTCATTATTTCTGCTAGCAAAGAACGGTGACTGTGTACGTCTTGTTGTTGATTGATTAGACTTGGTGGATTCATCACTCTTCTTCAATTTTGTGATGGAGAAGTTTGGATTGAACATCGATGATGCATTGCTGTTGTTGCTGATGGTATTGCTATTCACGTTATTATTGCTGTTTGAATGTATTTGTGGCTGCCGTTGACTTAGCAACAGGGTGGATTGCGAAGAATCTCTATTCTTTGGAATATTCTTTTGAAACTCGTATCTTTTTGGAAGTTGGTATTGCCTTCCTCTCCTTTCTCCAGCTTGCTGCTGCTGCTGTTGTTGTTTTTGTTGTTGCTGTTGAGAATCACGATTCGGTTCATAGCTCTGTTCATGTTCAGGATCAAATTGTATCTTTGAGCTATCACTAATGGAAGGGACCTGTTGATCTTCAATATTCAACTGACTCGTGATTTCAAAGTCCACCTGTTGTTGCATCCGAGATTCTTGAGGTTCACCAACAATAGCATTTGATTCAGGTATAATTTGGCTATGCTGAGAAACTGGATCCACAGAGATTTCCATTATGTACTAGTTGCAGTAGGTGATTTTTGATTTTTGATATTCTTTTTGGAGGATCTTTTAAAAGCCACAGAGGATGAAACAATTCAGAAAGCAGAACGCAGGCACAGGTGAAAGCAAGACGTGACTTCACAAGAGTGGATCAGATTGAATACAGAAAAAACAGATATAGCCCTGCTGTAGTGACACTGCTGAAGCAATATAACGAACTGAGTTCCAAGCAGATCCTCAACACCAGAGACACCTAAGCGATCAATAGACCAAGAACGAAATAACAGAACCATATTACAGATGATACCTTCCTCGACTCTATCTGGGATTCTCGTCCTGCGCACGCACCACGCACCCGCCAACCGTTATCCGCCCGGGCATCCTCCTTTATTGTTGTTATCGTGACTTCGATAAGAGAAATGCCAATGGTTGGCGCACTACTAAGAACGACAGGGTTACCGACCGAAACTCGTACAACAGCCTTTAAATGGTATTATAAATACGAGCAAAATTCCACTCCATTTGAAGATTTTTCGTTGCAGATATCTATATATATATATTGAATATTAATACAGATAGTATAATATTATGAAATTAAACCAATGGCAATACCAACAACAAGAACAAAAAAACAAAAATCAAAGAAGAGCAAGCGATAAGGCGAGAAAAGATCTAGAAACAAAAACAAAAATACAACAAAATATGCAATACTTTAGACGTTTAAACATTAAATCTAGTTGTAAATCTGGATAGGTGGAAGTTTATCTGCCGCATAAAACCAGTTTGATCCCTCAACCTCTTTTTTCAACCATCTAGTAGGGAACTGAACCAAGTTACCTCTAACCAGCTTTAGCAACTTTTCAGCAGTTTCATAATCGTAAACTCCACCCAATCCAAGAGTAGCAGGAAGCTTAGCTCCGGGCATACTAAATGCAGGCCTCTGAAATCTTTCCAATTGAGCAATTTTGGCTCTTCTCTGGGCATTTCTTATGGTGGCGGCGGTACTGTGAGCACTAATCGCATCCGCAGCTTCCAACTCAACTTGGGGGTTATATTCATCAAGTAGGTCACCAGTACTATAATCAGCAGTTCCATCTAAATTACTTTCTTCCGCATCGACCTCTTCAGGAAGTGGGCCAACACCTGTTCTAAAGTTAGTTTTGGTGGATGTACTGACACCTCTACTTAGCTTTTGATGTAACATGAACGATTCGTTTAACTCTTGGAAGTTCTTGTAATCTTTCCAAGTATGAACAGAGTCATCTGGTTGAGTGTGGAAAATCATTTGGAAAATCAACGTGTTTCTCAATGACTGCGGCATCCATGTACCTTCAAAGAAATCAACTTCCAACGGATCTTCAAACGAATATGGATCAATCCAAGCGCTCACTGTCTGTGGCAATGCATTCTTGTCAATATCATTGATTTCGCTATCACTCAAAGCGACAGCGGGAACAGTTGGCATTTTGATTTCGGTATTCTCAGGAGTTATGCTATTTTCAGTTCCAGAAGATATGTTAACATCATTTACTGCCGATGTTTCAGTACTGCCCGTGTTTTCGAATTCTAGCTTGTTCTTATTAACCAATTTATGCATGTACAACAATCTCTTTAGCATATCCCATTTTTCTCTGTTTAGATCGTTCATTGACATAGAATTATCTTCATTCAACAAATAGCCAATGATGTCATCGTAGTACGGTAACTGCGAGTCATTCGGTTCTTTATCAGAGAATGTACTCTCAGCCCACTCCTGTAAGATTCTTGTCACTTTGACTTTAGAGTTGGCAAAATGTCCAGAATGGAACTTATCGGTACCATGGCCTTTAACCTCTTCCCTATGACTTGAATCTGTAACTCTGGAGTCTGTTGAAAATGACTTCTTATCTCTGATACCAGAATTCTCTTTACCAGCCCTATAATTGAACGAGTATATATATGGAATCTTATCTAAAATATTCTCCACAGAACCATCCTCGTCATTGGATTTGAAGGATTCAGTCATTAATTTAGTCAAGTAAGCACCGGATCGCTGAGGTTTACCGAGCATCGATTTGAACAGTTTACTGCCTTCGGGAATGCTGAGTACATATCTCGTACCTAGCTCAACCATAGCTGACAATACATGATCTGGCTTGTCACTAAAATTAGCATCTGATGTCCCGTTGATCGAATCTCTAACCACTTCTTGCCCTTCGGAGTCAACGGATACCTTCAAAGTTGAAGCTTCTAAACCTTCTTCTGTAGTCGCGAAACGCTCAATGAGTGCCATTCTTCTCTCCACCATATCTAACAAATCAACGTCAACACCTAAATGTTCTCTCATTAATCTCATTCTCAAAGTATGTGCAAATTTAGCAGCCTTATAAGGTTTACCGTCCATATAAGTATCAATCATCTGCTTGTCTCTCACCATGACACATAGTTCCGAGTCTCTGCTACCTCTCATTGAACGTTCGTTGATATTTGCTGATCCAATGATGGCAATTCTATCATCCACGATCATCGTCTTTGCATGGATATAAAGCTGCTCAGTAACTAACGTTCTAGATTTGCCAATGTAACCCCATTTTCTTAGTGAGTAAAATTGGATGTAATCCTCTGGTTTAACCCCTGCTTTTCTCAATTTTGCATAAATAGACGATTCACCCATAGAAATAGACATATATTGACACTGCATGATGACCCTAACGGACGAACCTTCTTTACTATCAACTTGACTCTCAAAACCGGGCATCAAAGGAATGATAATAACGGCTTTCCAAACTTGCCTGTTTCTGTGGGCTCTGATGATTCTTTCAACCAAAGCATCACCAATCTTGTTCTTAACAACAACACCGTCGTGCACATGTGCAGTGACAAAGAACTGGTTTTCGATGTGAACAAAATGCTCACTTGCCTCAATGGCTTTCAAATATGCGTTTTGAATACTAACTTCATCTTCCTTTAAACCTAGCGACCAAGAGCACGATGATCTTAGTACTTGGACTTCACAAGTACCAGCCAATCCCAAACTCTTCAATTCTTCATTAGTGAAATCTTTAGGTGGGACTAGCAACGGAGTAGATCTAGATGGACGCTTCTGACGTAGTAAGTAATTCCAACGTTGTACAAAGTGTCTTGCCAAATCTCTTGCAATTTGTCCCGATGACATCATATGAACATCATGCCATGGCATCCTTGGAGTTACTTGTCTATCAAACATGTCCTCAAATGGCGAGTTTAGATCACTAAAATCTCTAGCTCTAGGATTCGAATAATCTTTACCAGGGAACATCTGGAAGCCCAATGGATCGATATCTGTAGGAGCACCATTTGGTATCTGTGACTCAAAGGCGTATGGTGCATCGTCTGTCAACACATGATCAGGGGTGTCGAATCTACCGTAACAAAGATCCACTCCACCAACGAAACAGACTGTATGATCAATAACCATCATTTTTTCATGGTGAGCCCAAAAGTAAACGTTCTGCATTAATTGATTAGGCGATCTCAAGACGTACACGTTTTTGTGTAAATCTAACAAGGAATGCTTCGTCCACATTGAATCTGTAACCACGGTGTTACCGACATTTCTATAAACAATAACAAATATCTTGACTCCTTGTTCAGCTTTTCTTTTCAAAATACGATCCAATCTCCATTCTTGATTACCATTTGCAGGTCTTCTCATGTACAATTCAGGGGTCAACCACCAATCATGAATGTAAATACAATCTTTAGCCATTTCCATGGCCGATGAAGCGGCCCACATGTAATCCCTTGAATCCACGAACCATTGAGCAAAACAGTCGTCTCTAACTGGTGCAAAACTTTTGAATCTGTTTGGCTTTGACCATTTTGTTTCATTCATCATTTCATTTATGGATAAGCACCATTTACGCAATACATTAGCAGACTTTCCAACAACACTTAATTTTCTCTCACTGTTTTCTAGAGTTAAGGATAAATATGATTTTCCACTAGAAGTGAAGTCATCGTCAAATTCATCGTCGTCGTCCTCAATATCCTCAATTTTCTGTTGTTGTTTCGAGAATTCGGTGATGTTCTGATGGGTTATTGGATTATCACCAAAGCCCGATAACGTGAACTTAAACTGAGAATCAACCAAAAACACATCCAATGGTGTAGTTGAATTGATATCTGCAACGTACATAATATAGCTATGGCCCACTAAAAACCATTTAGCTGTATGTCTTTCAACCATGGCTTTCAAATCCTTAACCCGCAAATGACCAACTCTCCACCCCTGTGCTTTGGCTGTAGTCTTAATCATCAAATATCCTTCTTTTCTCTTTTTACCATTTTCATTGCACAATAACACACCAATCGGAGATAGCTCAAAAAATTGGAAAATTCTATTTGCCTGAGCCTTCAGGGTTAATGTTTCACAAAGTGTTTCTATATATTCTTGCATTGCGTCTCTGTAATGTAAATTTGATGACAAACCTTTATTTCTGTTTTTGAACTTCAAGAAATTGAAATTGTTGGTGGTTGATGAGCTGCCCAAGGATCCCATACCTGAGGAGATTGAACTTCTTCTGGAGTTCAAACCAGAGTTCAGACCAGAGTTCCCAGATGGCTCTGATAGCATGACATCCGGGTCCACATTACTCATAGTAGTGGCCCTACGTGGAGATGGAACTTGTGAGGCATGCAAAGATCCTTCTCGTTGACGTGAAGGATTATTATGGTGAAGTAAATCCTCTCTTATTGTACCATATATGCTTCTACTGCGTGTTGTTGTTGGCGCATTGTATTTTGGGAACTTAGGCAACTCCAATTCTTTATTACCTTTCAATAGAACATTTTCTTGCAAAAATTGCAGTTTCAGTTTGCTGTTAAGGTTTGAAAATTCTTTGCTCGTTTTTTCTAGTGACCACTTTAATACGTTGTCACCGATTCCATATTCCAAATCGACTCTGAATTTCCTTTTCTTTGTATGCGGATTGTTTGTAATATCAGTTAACACTGAACTGAGCAACTGAAGCAGCATAGGGACACGCTTAACTCCGTGCTCATCATTAGTGAAGTACGTGGAGATAATCAACGCTATTGGATATCCGGCAATCATTGAATCGATTAAAAACTCCGTCTTTTCTTTCCGTTTACGTTCCAGGTCAACAGCATGATCCTGCATAGGCACAACGGCACTTTGAATTGATTGTCTATGTGTATTATCTGCAGTGAGACCCTTCGTGATTCTAATGGCTTTGAAGAGTTTTTGCTGCAACTTTTCTCTTTCCTCTGCAATTGTTGATCCCAAGCCATCTTCAGTCGTTTTGAATGGCAGTCTTGCAATTCTAGCTTGCTTCTTCTGCGCTGGCGTGGTTTTAACGTTGCCCTCTAAAACTTCATCCAAGTTGCCATTTTGATAATGTTGCTGCTGCTGCTTCTGTTGGTGACTGAGATGGTGGCGTGAATGAGGATGGGTTTGCAAATGTTGTTGATGTAAGCTGCTTGCTTCTGATCTGCTATGCGGATCTTCAGACACTCTGTTCTCATGCAGGCCAGTATCTTCCAGATCAAATAGATGAAATTGAGGAGAGTTTGGAATATCGGAGCTTTGGTCCATAATTCTGTTAGCATCCTGAATATTGCTGTTTTCCTCAAGGTGCTGCTCTTCTTGAGCATCAACAAAGCAAGGGTCATCCACGCTCATCTCGCTCAGAGATTGGGTCCTGCTTGATGACTTTATTGAGTCCATTGAGAGTGATGTAATATATTATTGAATGTGGTTTTAAAGTACAACGATAGTAATAGATGGAGATGAACAGAAACACACAAATTTCAATGCAGCTGTTCAAAGCCATGATTGGGCTTTGTTTGCATTATTGCGCTTCGAGGCGTCGTGGTGGGCGCGCACAGTGGACCCCGATATGGAGTAGTAGTGCCTTGGCCTGTCTCATTGCTGCCACAGTCGGGTATGCTGGTGTAATCAATCGCTACATCACAGATATACATTTAGATATATATAAATATGGATCGTTATAAAGAGCTTGTTGTACTCTATTGGCAGTAATTACAGCTAGAGTCGAGTGTACCAACTTTATTACCACAGTATAAGCAGGGTTCCAGATTGTTGAATTGGTGACTCAAGAGACTCTTGCTAAATATAGAATATGATCACAATTTCGACAGATAAAAAACTAAAATTCTCACCATACAAATATATATACAAGGTTTCTAATAAATAAGTCTGAGAGTTATAACAACAGACTCCATTAAAAGCATGCTTCCAATTTAAAATTTCTCGCTCAACAACTCTCTCAAAACTTTAGCATGATCGCCTTTGATCCTTAGCGTCCCACTTTGTATAACACAGGTAAAATCAGATTTTCTGACCTCCGGTAAAAGATTCTGCAAGTCGTTTCTCAATTTAGTCAAGTCACCTTGTACTCTCTTGATATCTGTGTATTGGGCCTGTGATCTGATGGTCTTATACACAGGCAAATTGCCCTTGGAGGTTCTTGGGATATGATAAACATTTGTAAAAGTTTTGCTGATCAAGTCTGAGGGATTAATTTCCGATAATTTTGGAAAAATAGCTGCAATCGTTGGGGTCAACTTCGTGGTAGATTCTGATGTAGATTGATATCTCACGAGCAGCTTCTTCTGTTGATTCAAAACTCTTCCAAACATTGTAAATAGTGCAGCTTATAATCTGAAATAATATGAATTATTATGATCAACAAAAGTGACAGCTTGTTCCCTTGCTTTGACACCGTCAAGAATCCAGATGTTTGTCGTTGGACACAGCTTCTTCTGATGTTTCTCACTCGCACCAAAATTTTTCACAATACTCTATATGACATAATCATTTACCATTCATTTTTTCATTTATCCCAAGGTTGATGACGTAACGATTTTGCAGCTACAGGTCAGGCTACTTTGACGGACAAAGAAAAGAGGAGGTTATACGGTTGCGCATTGAAATCACCCGAGAATCCCCAGTTTTAATTGTTATCTTGATCGGCGTCTGATGAACACCGTCAATTGATAGAGGCAGCTATACTTGAAAGATACTTATAATTGGAAACTAATTTGTTTCAACGGTCAATAGATTGGTAGGCGACACACAATCAACCCATTCGAAGCTAGAAAATTTGATAAAAGACCTGCATCATTTTTATATTCACAATTTGTTATTTGGAGAGGCAGGAATATATTTGTTTTTGAAAAAAAAGGACAAATATCAAAACAAGAGAGCGAAGAAAAGAATATGGGTAGACCAAGGGTAAGACTGACTTTTTTTAGTTTCAAGGGGAGCAATTTCGAGAATGTCAATACTAACAATACTATCCATATTGATGGTGTCTTTTTAGTTAATTTTGTTGGTTCGCCATGGCGAATCCCAGGGAAACAGAGATAAATCAGTGAACAGATATATTCCCAACCATAAAGTTCCACTTACGGAGCACGGTCATGAGCAAGCCATTGAGGCAGGCAAGATTCTTCGTTCCTATCTGAAGGAAGATGATTCCATCTGTTTTTACACATCGCCTTATTTGAGGGCAAAGCAAACACTAGATGGAATTATTGATAATATATCTGATATGAATATACACTATAAAGTCTACGAAGAGCCTCGAATGAGAGAGCAAGATTTCGGGAACTTCCAAGGAACAGCCGAAGAGATGGAACAAATTTGGATTGAAAGGGCGCAATATGGTCACTTTTTTTATAGAATCCCACATGGTGAAAGTGCAGCTGACGTATACGATAGATGTGCTTCATTCAATGAAACATTATTTAGACAGTTTAGCAAGGATTCGTTCCCAAGCGTTCTGGTGTTAGTGACGCACGGAATCTGGGCAAGAGTCTTTTTAACGAAATGGTTTAGATGGACAGTTCGATTCTTTGAAGATCTCCAGAATGTGCCTAATTGTAAGTGGATTGTGATGGAGAAGAACGAAGAGACCCATAGATACAAGTTACTGACCCATCTGAGTACATGGTCCGAATTAGAGGAGACGAAAAGAAAAGCCAAATTGAAGGTGGATATATGCGATGAGTTCACTTTCAATACCAACGTACCAGTTACTGAATTGGAGGTGAATCAAGTTATTGATGCTGAAGTTAAAGCTAAGAACGAGCAGATCGAAAAGAGTCTCAAAATCAAACAGATGTTTGACAAGATGAACTCTGATACTAAGAGACACATGGAGCTAAATAGATATCATATGGACGATGCAGATGACGATCATGAAGATTCTAAATGCAAGAATATCGTTTGATTGATTGTTTATTAAGTCCAGCAATTTCCCATGCATAAACTGCATGGTTTCTATATATGCCAATTAAAACAATTATTTATTATTCGTTCCTGTTAATACTATTTACGTAGTTACCTATTTATCGCTTTCAATATATAGGTTTGCCATTGGTAATGTAAAAATTTTTATAAGGACGTTTTTGTAAATCTTCTCATCTTCCAGATTTCAACTCTGATTGTAATGATGGATATGAGGGGGGGGGGGACCGCAGGAAAACTGGGCGTCTCGGGGATGAATGAACGACAGCTCAACTACATCTCAAGTAGCGGTAGTCAAAAGACTCAAAACCAGACATTTCCAGCATCATACACTTTACCGTGTACATACACCGTATACATGTACGTGTATATATATATATTTATGCGCAGTGCATCCACACCGATCCAGCCAGATTCCATGCTGAGAAGCTAGTCAAGAAATATATAGCACCGGTTGCACCACCCGGCTGGAATCGCCTGTTTCGAGGCCCCGGCACTTTCTTCTCCACCGCTTGTTGTGAGGCCTTCTCTCCTGGACGCTCTGTAGCCTACGAGTTTGTGGATAGGCGTCTACTTTTGCAGCTACCCACCAAGAGTGTTCAACAGCTCCGGATCTGTAGATATATATATATTTGCATATTTTCCTTCCCTGCTTCCCCTAGATTGCCCCTGTTTCTACGTAAACCCAATCCAGCAACGGAACAAGAATCGCCCGATATCGACCCGTCGCCGTCCGAACCTGCACGCCGCCGCGTTCCTCCTCTCCGCTACTTTCTCTCCCGAAGCGTCACAGCCCACTATCCAGATACACAGAGCAGCTGGTGCCACATCATCTGCCCCCAACATATTCACCAGTATATATAGCGATATATATACCCTTCCTGCATCCACTTTTTCTAAAACGTTCCTGCTGCTTTTTAAGCTTTCAGTTAGTCAATTGATTTTCCTATAATTAATTATCTCTACTAATACTATATATATATAAATATATCCAAAATGGTACGTTCCCCTCTTAATTTGTTGCACTCGATCTCATTACATTTAGATCCTCAAAATGTCAATGGTGAAAGTACGGTCGACAAGAATATCATCACTAACAATTGCATTAATTTTTTCAATGATGCTACTCAGGCAAGAACTTTTTTCGTCGGTGGTAACTTCAAAATGAACGGCTCTAAAGCCTCCATTCAAAAAATCGTTGAAGATTTGAATGCTGCTGATTTACCTTCAAATGTTGAGGTTGTCATTGCTCCACCTGCTCCATACTTAGGCTGGGCTGCTGAACACAACAAAAAGGCCAATGTCTTTGTTTCCGCACAGAACTGTTATGACAAGGCTTCTGGTGCTTACACCGGTGAAGTTTCTCCAGAATCTTTGAAAGATCTATCCATTCCTTGGGTTATTTTGGGTCACTCCGAAAGAAGAATTATCTTCAAGGAATCTGACGAATTGATTGCTTCCAAGACTAAATTCGCTCTTGATTCTGGTTTGAAGGTTATCCTATGTATCGGTGAGACTTACGAAGAAAAGCAAGCTGGTGAAACTTTGAACGTTTGTAAGAGACAATTGCAAGCTGTCGTTGATGTTGTTTCCGACTGGACCAACATTGTCGTCGCTTACGAACCTGTTTGGGCTATCGGTACTGGTTTAGCTGCCACTGCTGCTGATGCTCAAGATATCCACAAGTCAATTAGGGAATTCTTAGCCAGTACCGCTATTGGCGCCCAAGCCGAAGGTGTTAGAATCTTGTACGGTGGTTCCGTTAACGGTAAGAACGCCGGTGAATTCAGAGATAAGGTTGATGTCGATGGATTCTTAGTCGGTGGTGCTTCACTAAAACCAGAATTTATCAACATTATCAAGTCCAGAGAATAGATTTATAATTTTACCACTAATGTAACTGAAGTCATTTTTGGCTCCCCTTTTTGATGATCATTCTTTTTCCGTTTTTCTTATTCTGTTTTTTAAACGAAAATAAAACTTACTACATGTAGCCGATTCCTAAATTTCCAAATGCGTAAAACTTCATTAGTAACTTATATACGTGAAAAACAGTCGATGCTGACTATGATTCTTGTTCGTCTTCGACACTTTCAATCCCCTCGTTAACAAACCTTCCGCTTAGCAGATCAGCCTCATCAGACTCCTTGGCAACCTCTCTCATAAGTCTCTTCGATATCTCAACCGACTTATCCTCACATTTTTTAATACTCCCGCTTACGTTTACGCAACTCACTATCACCTTTTCATCGGCTATCCTTTCCATCAAGGTTAAAGCGGCAACAATGTATCTGTAGTTGTCTCGACTAACCCGTATTATTCCCGTGCTTGTCTTGTTTGAAAAGTACTTCAGGCTCATTGATACAGCGCAAGAAGCTCCAATATCACCAAAGTTGGAACTTAACGACGATCGTATCAACCCAATCAATACTTTCACATTTACATGCGACTGAGTAGGTTGATGCAAAGACAAAATAGCTTTAGATCTCGTACTATATGTGTCCTCCGAGAGGGGGCAGCGATCGGGGTAAAGAATCTCAAAAAGGATGTACCTTGTTTTGAGTCTGACCATTATTCCAAATCTCTTCTGCAGCAATGATCCCTCTAAACAACGATATGTAAACAATGCCCTTTCAGTTCAAGCAAAAGTATATATATGAACAATAAATAAAATTTCAAAAGTGAAGCTAGAAAATTTGGGATGCATCAGATTCGATTATATCATCAATTATTCAAGCATGTGCATTTCTCGAAACTCCGGGTAAATGGCGTCGTTATTTTTTTTTTTGCAGACGCGTCGGTCGCTGCCGCACTCTCAAATTTTTGCTGTCAACGCTTCTTTGACTACAGGATACGGTTGAAGTGCAAATGAGAGATATCGATTGAGTCACGAGCAACGAGGGCAAAACCAAGAACTGTCGTTTCTTATTGCTTCTGTTTTTAAAAGATAATTTAGACCTACTGAATTGAGTCCTAGATTAAGGAGCCACTATCAACATTTATAAACAGGCAGACTATCCAAATCGATAGCTTTTAATTCCCGTGGTTTTGTATGAACTTGGCGATCATTCGTTCAATATTCAGATCACACTTTTCAGTTAACATTAAGAAACTCACATCCTTAAGAGAACTCTCGACATATATTACACCTCGAATCATGTCTTCATCTGCTGCAAAACTAGAGCAATGGCCAGCAGCCAAAGTCCGTAATGTGTTCTTTGACTATTTCAAGTCAAAAGAGCACACATTTGTCCCATCTTCATCAGTTATTCCACACGATGACCCTACGTTGTTATTTGCTAATGCTGGTATGAACCAGTACAAGCCTATATTTTTGGGTACGGTTGATCCATCTTCCCCATTTGCCACTTTGAAAAGGGCTGTCAACTCACAGAAATGTATTAGAGCCGGTGGTAAACACAACGATTTAGAAGATGTCGGCCGTGATTCTTATCATCACACATTTTTTGAAATGTTAGGTAATTGGTCATTTGGTGACTATTTCAAGAAAGAGGCCATTGGAATGTCATGGGAGCTATTGACCAAGGTCTATGGCCTGGAACCTGATAGATTGTACGTGACCTACTTTGAAGGTGACTCTACTGCAGGCTTGGAGCCTGATTTAGAGGCAAAACAATATTGGAAGGATGTTGGTGTTGCCGATGATCATATTTTACCTGGTTCTGCGAAGGATAACTTCTGGGAGATGGGTGACCAAGGCCCTTGCGGTCCATGCTCCGAAGTGCATTACGATAGAATTGGTGGTAGAAACGCTGCCTCGTTAGTTAACGAGGATGATCCAGATGTTTTGGAAATTTGGAATAATGTGTTCATACAATTCAATAGAGAATCTGATGGATCATTAAGATCATTGCCTGCTAAACACGTTGATACTGGTATGGGTTTCGAAAGATTGGTTTCCATTTTACAAGATGTCAGATCAAACTATGACACCGATGTTTTCCAACCTTTGTTCTCCAGAATTCAAGAGATCACTGGCGTCAGACCATATGCTGGAAAGTTTGGTAAAGATGACATTGATGGTATTGATACCGCTTACAGAGTGTTGGCTGATCACGTTCGTACCTTAACTTTTGCTTTAGCTGATGGTGGTGTTCCAAACAGTGAAGGTAGAGGTTATGTTTTGAGAAGAATTTTAAGAAGAGGTGCAAGATATGTTAGAAAATATATGAACTACCCAATTGGTAAGTTCTTCTCTCAATTGTCACCTACTTTGATCAAGCAAGTTGAAGATATTTTTCCAGAATTGGCAAAGGACCCATCTTCCATTTTTGAAATCCTGGATGAAGAAGAAGCTTCCTTCTCAAGAACTTTAGATCGTGGTGAAAAATTATTTGAACAATACGCTATCATTGCCTCAAAGACTCCTGAACAAACTTTATCAGGTAAGGATGTTTGGAGATTGTACGATACTTATGGTTTCCCAGTTGATTTAACTAGATTGATGGCCGAAGAAGCTGGCTTAAAAATCGATGAAGAAGCTTTTGAAAAAGCAAGAATTGCATCTAGAGAGGCATCGAAGGGTAACGGTTCCAAGTCCGGTAAAGAATTATTGAAGTTGGATGTTCATGCTTTAGGTTTCTTAGATGGTAATGATGCTGTTCCAAAGACTGATGATTCTTACAAGTACGGTACTGAAGATATCAAGACCAAAGTTGTTGCTATCTATTCTGGTAAAGAGTTTTACGACTCAACTAGTAAAGTCGATGAAGGTATCCAGATAGGTTTGCTGTTAGAAAAGACACCATTCTACGCCGAACAAGGTGGTCAAGAATATGACACCGGTAAGATTGTTATCGATGGATCTGCTGAATTCAACGTGGAAAATGTTCAAGCTTACGCCGGTTACGTTTTGCATACTGGGTACATTGTCGAGGGAACAATTTCAGTCGATGACGATGTTATTGCAGGCTACGATGAATTGAGAAGATGGCCTTTGAGAAACAACCATACAGGTACACATATTTTGAACTTAGCTTTGAGAGAGGTGTTAGGCTTAGGTGTCGAACAAAAGGGTTCTTTAGTTGCTGCTGAGAAGTTAAGATTTGATTTCTCTCATAAGCAAGCAGTGTCCTTAAAGGAGTTACAGAAGATTGATAAGATCTGTAATGACACCATCAAGGCTGCTTTGCCTGTTTATTCTAAGCCTGTCTCATTAGAAACTGCTAAAGCTATTAACGGTTTGAGAGCCGTCTTTGGTGAAACCTATCCTGATCCTGTTAGGGTCGTGTCTGTCGGTGCGCCAGTGGATGAATTATTGGAAGATCCAAGTAGTTCAAAATGGATGGACTACTCTGTCGAATTCTGTGGTGGTACTCATGTCAACAAGACTTCTGATATTAAGGATTTAGTCATCATCGAAGAATCAGGTATTGCCAAAGGTATTAGACGTATTGTTGCTGTTACTGGTGTTGACGCTCACGAAGTTCAACGTATTGCCAAAGATTTCGACGATCAATTAAGTCAAATTGAGAGCTTGCCATTCGGTGAACAAAAGGAAAAGAAGTTGAAGGAAATCGGAACTAAATTAGGTCAGGCTTCCATTTCAACTTTAGAAAAGGCTGCGCTGAAGGACAAGTTTACTAAGATTGATAAATCAGTTAAGGATGAATTGAAACTGAGACAGAAAGCCGACACCAAGAAGGCTTTGGACTTGGTTAAGGACTTCTTCACAGAGAATACCGACGCACAGTACTTGGTTAAGTATGTCGATATCCCTGCCAATGCGAAGGTTATCACTGAAGCAATCAATCTTGTTAAGAAGGAAAACAAGGCCAAATCTCTTTTCTTGATTACAGGTTTAAAGACAGATTCCAAGATTGCTCAAGGTGTATACATTTCTGATGAACATTTGGAAAAAGTTCCAGCAACTGAAGTTGCCGAATTAGCCTCTACGTTCATTGGTGGTAAAGCTGGTGGAAAAGGTAACGTTTGCCAAGGAATGGGTACCGAAGTCGGTGGTATTGAGGAAGCCATTGCTGCTGTTGATAAATTATTGAAAGAGAAGCTAGTTATTTAGACTAATCAAATTTTAAACCATATCATAATATCATAATATCATGTTCATATAGTGTTTCTAACTTTATTAATTTCACTTTGTATCTTTTTTTATTTGTTCTTGATTACTTTGTTCTTGCTTGTGTTTAATCAACTTGTTTTAAACTTTATCCTATACTCTTCTTTAACTTATCTATTATTTAGTCTGATCTAATTTGCTGCAATGTTTTGAACATTCTATAACTTCAATTTGGCTCCTTTCTAAGGAAGGAGTTAAACGTCGCAAGTTATCCATCTCTCGCATTACTTATAACTGGATCGATCCCCTGAACAAGAGTAGATACTTGCGGCTCTCCAGCCTCGCATTTCGGATGATTCACCGTTGTCAAATGCTTACATCATTGAGGATTAGATTTTGTTTTCTTGTAGTGTTTCAATTTGTGACATTAGACAACTGTTAGCACATTTTACCACTGTAATATTACCATTCTAGTATATCCTAGATAACAATTGATAGGATATTTAACTCTAAGATACTAAACTGAACAGCTATCAATAGTTGAGGTTACTATACGTTTAATTTCTTGTAAATTAGTTAAAAGGAAATCATCTTTGCTCCTAAGCGTTGTTACGTGATATATTATTAATGGATCATATTAAATTTTTACCTTAGTTCACGGCTAATTACATAATATATATTAAAATTATTTACTATACCGATCCATCTATGCATATATTGATTACCAGTAATGTACGTATATGCGTAATTGGGAAGGGCTGAGTCAACAATAGGTTACATGGGGTAAACTTGATTCATGTTGAGAATTGCAGACCAGAAAGTATCAAGCTTTACGAATCAATTATATCTCTGTTGTTTTTTTATCCTTCTTGAGATTGAACCCATCAGGCTATCACAGGCTAGTCTGTACCATACTCGCCTGAAAATACCTACATATTTTTTCAACCGAATTTAATGAGAAGGTATCTACTTCTGTTTTTACAAATAGGCACTGTGATCTGCAATTCTGCCAGTTCAATTCCACAAGGGGTATTAGAACTCGAATCCACAAATGCGGATACCCAACTGGTAGATTACAGTTACGAAATAGTCAACGAATATGCCGTATCCGTCGAAGACTCAGATTTTGAAATTAGACAGGTTAATAAAAGATATTCTACAGAAGATGATCTGACTTATTTCTTTGGTGACTATGATGTATCGAGCTCCGTTCAAGATCCAGGTAATAGCTTGAGAGAACTGGTTCCTATCCAAGCGACAATTGGGTTGAACCAGACACAAACGTTTATTTTCCCAGTCAATTACACTTCAATTGGTCTATCAGAATCTTCTGAGATTTTGATCTTCATTACTGGATCTATATGCAAGTTACCTGCTAGTTGGGATACAAATGACAGCATAAATGGATTGAATGTGTTCTATACCTTTAATCCCAATTTGACAGACTATAACCAAATGGATCACATAAGTTTTGAAAATGGGTACTTTAAAGGAATGGCACAAATCGATCGAAGTGACAAAGACGAAAACCTCTATATCACAATCGTGCCGGGCTTTTGTGATCAGTGTACAGATGATGAACAGTGGGTGTATCAGATTGGTGTTTCACAGTCAGAGCTGGCCTTTGGGTATGTCGTGGATGACGTATTATCCGTACTCGATTCTGACTATGATTCGGTAGTTCTCTCAGCCACCAAAATCATGTCTGCACTTCATTTAAAACAAGAAACCTCGAGTTTTAGAGTTTACATCTTTGATGAGCATGAAAGTGTAAAGTATGTCGGGTTGAACCAAAGTTGGTGTGCAATAAGACAATCTGACAACTATGTGGCATTTACGGAGTTGACCAACAGTACTGTTACACCCAACAATCAGCTAGCCTTTACGAATTTGAACAAGTCTACAACTTATACTGGTGTCGTAATTGAAGATTATGAGACTTCTAATTATGGTGGAGCCGTTTATAAAACATTTAGTTTCAAAACGGAAGAATCAGAGGCATGTAAACTTATTTATGGATTAGATTTCTGTGATGAGGTTTCTTATATGGTTCCAGTTTCTACAAATTTTTCGAAAGGGTTACAAAACAGCTCCCAATTAGCAACTGTGTACGATGATTATGCTCGCGAACAATATCAAAACTTTGAATATGCATTACAACAGATCCCATGTGATACCGAATTGGACGCTAGATATTCACCAATTAGATCGTGTCAAAATTGTTCATATTCATATAGGCAGTGGCTTTGCTCCGTAACCATTCCTCGATGTTCTTCAGAAAATCGGACACTCTACAAATATTACAATCAATCCGAGGGTAGAAACAAATTCATTAAAGAAACTATCAATCCGCCATTTAGCTATTACGAAATCCTCCCATGCTTGAATGTCTGCCAAGCGATCGTGAGAGACTGTCCATCCGATTTTAAATTCATGTGTCCAACCTCTAAGACTCAGATCCAATGGAGCTATTCAGACGACAGCTATTTAGAAGACATTGAATATGCGTCTTGTAATTATATAGGCTCAGGGAACGAAGTAACTAGTGACAGCACAAGAAGAATTACTGGAGATAACTTGATCTGGTTAATTTGTATTTCTTTTGGTGTGATTTATGGTTTCATATGATATTTTTTATTTTATTATTACCATAGTACTCTATATTTTTGTATACAAAGGATTTTAATACCCATTATTACTTAATTTACAACTCAATTTGATTAATACCAGTATGCACTTACTATTCATTGATGCCGTTTTCTTTGGTAACTTCTTCCTCTATCTTCTGTCGTTTCGAAGAATCCTCAAATTGATCCTCATTGGAACGCTTCTTTTCTGATGTATCAGATTGGGTTTCAGTTTCTTCCTTTTGTTCTCCCGAAGGATTACTCAATGCATGTTCAGTCTTTGATAGTTCCATTTCCTTTTTAACGTCAACGCTAGAACCTTCGGTTAAAACTTTTTCCAAAACCTTGGCCCAGACTTCTTCAGGGTTATGTTCAAAATCTTCCAGTTCAAAGCAATTTCTGTCCAACTGCCATTCTGCCTGTCTGAATCTAATCAATTTTACCATATAAGCCGATGATCCTAACGCTCTTCCGTAGTCACTAATTAATGATCTTATGTATGTACCTGAAGAAACAGTTGTAGTGAAATGGAGTATCGGTGCTCTATATTCGGGGTCGCCAATGTCACGGTCTGGTTCTCTGATAGGCTCCAGTTCACTGGAGTATGTTGGATCTGATTCACATTTTTCCATAAACTCTTTGGAGAATGATAAAGGATGATCATTCAAACTTGGGTTTGTCTTTAATTTGTTAACCAATGTTTCACCATCTTCATCAACTTGACTCTTTAAAAAGGTGTAATCATGGTCTGTTGATAAGCAATCTTCATGC
This sequence comes from Ogataea paraovalis, assembly GCA_030565405.1. Classification (NCBI taxonomy): domain Eukaryota; kingdom Fungi; phylum Ascomycota; class Pichiomycetes; order Pichiales; family Pichiaceae; genus Ogataea; species Ogataea paraovalis. Next base: position 85,934 of record JAJMBU010000004.1, on the reverse strand, counting down.
AATTTGAAATCATAAACAATGACATTTCTTCCTTCAATTTTTCGTGGGATGGGTAAACCTTTTCTTGCATATTCGTACAAGGGTTTACCATCCATCTTCAATGCGCTAAAAATTGGTGGAACTTGCTCTAAAGATCCAACAAATCTTTCTTTTATCTTATTCAATAACTCACTATCAACATGAGACGATCCAGTAGTAGATATCAATTCACCCTCAGAATCACCAGTTGTCGTAGAACCACCTAGCAATGCAACAGTTTCATAAACCTTAGTTGATCCATTCGTGTAACTTCCTAGTCTTTTGGTACCTGCACCAAGACCAATCACCAACACACCAGAAGCAAGGGGGTCAAGAGTTCCACCATGTCCCATCTTTAGCTTTACATTTTTCTTGAACTGCTTTCTGCCTTGTGATTTATTCTTTCTTATTTCATCCAATGATGCCTCAAAGATAGAAGCCTTGGTTAGTATTCTTTGCACTTTACCCAAGAATTGAGAAGAGGAGATACCGGAAGGTTTGTTGATGGCAAATACACCTTCCATAATTTGTAGTCTAAGTTCTGGAGATATCACTTTCGATATAGATCTCTGCATAGATAGGTAAATTGGCAAACATTGTCGAAGGTTTTCACCATTTGAACTGCAATAAACTTTTAATTAGTAGATCTGAAATTTCTCTGGATCCATGAAAAATAATATTACGTCATCATAATTTATTGATGACATAACGCGATTCTGTACCGAACAGCAAAGAGTGTATACATGCAAACAAGACTGTTGTCATCAGCAGCTCTGGAGACCAGTAAATACAGGTGACACTCCCTTTAAGCCGTTAATCATTCTTGCAATTTGTATTTGAAGCTCATATTCTAATTGCTGTACCATTGGGCACGCTAGCTGTAAAATGAGCATAGTGCAGCATATAGTCAACGATTTGGTGACGTTGTCATCCGAGTCCAAAAGAAGAAATTCGGATATTAGGTATGCTTCTGAGAAGTCGTTAGAAGTCCTGAAGAATTTCCAAGCCAGTTCCGATAAGAGTAGAGACGAATCCGAGTTTTTAAAATCGTTATCCAAGAATACAGAGTTCATAAATCCATTCCTACTATCTTGCCAATCCAAAAACGCTAAGTTCACAACAATCGCATTGCAATCATTGAACAAACTAATCCTGTCTCATTCCTTACCCGTTACTAAGTTAAACCTCATAATTGATGCATTACTGGAATCGACTCATTCTTCAATTGAAATTCAGTTGAAGATTTTACAACTTTTACCAAGTTTTTTTCAAAACTATGCCCTGTTTATTAGTGACGAATCTTTATCCAAGCTACTCCTTGTTTGTTCATCCCTTCAGAGTTCAAATAGAATGGGTGCGGTGATTAACACAGCTCAGGCCACCTTTTTGCAGTTGATAAATATTGTTTTTGAGAAAGTCAACGAGGAAGATAAAAAAAGCGTAAACGGCTCTAATGAAACAGAGTACCACGTCGTGCCAAGTGATATTCATCACAGCGTTAAAGTCAGTCCATGTGCATACGACACTCAAAGAATTGTCAACGATTTGTGTACATTAATTGAACATCACAAGCCCTCATTTTTGAAAACCAATTACATCACAGAAGATTTTGGATTTGAGCTGCTTGAGAGTATTATCAAAAATAATAAAAAACTATTTTTGGAGCATGTGGAACTAGGCCATTTACTAAGAATCAGAGTGGCACCAATCCTGTTGAGATTCTTGTCCTCAAGTAAAGACTTCACCGTGATGGTTAGAGTTTCAAGACTAATGTCCCTATTGGTGAAAGAAGAATTTGATGTCTTGAAAGTTGAGTCCGAGGTGACATTATCTCTACTCACCCACACATTGTTGAAAGAAGCATCAACACCGCCTTGGAAGAAAATACTGACCTTAGAGATTTTTAATAGCATTTTCAAAGATTCCAGCATAACCGAAAAGATTTTTATGGAGTACGATAATAATCAGGATGAGGAAAGAAAGAAAGTGTTGGACGACTTTCTTAAAGCATGCTACACTATAGTGAATGATAACAAACAGTTGCTGAATACAGGAGACATTATCCAGGCTCCTCCAACCGAAATTCAGTCACTGTCCGTTTCAAATTCTTCTGGCTTAAACGCCAGTACTAGGAACAAAGGGTCATCGTCGCCTGCATCTACGTCCCTGCGTCAAAGCGCCGAAGAAAAAAAACAAGGTTTGTCCATTGCGAAATCATCTACTAAGTTGCCATACATTGATTCATTGGATAAAGCTGATCCACCTCCTATCTCTGATACGTATCAATTATATTTGATTTTTCAAGCCATTCTCAGCTTTTCTGATGGTCTGTCAAAACATGCGTTGGAATTAGCGGCTGAAAAGTCCGCAGAAACGGAGAACAGTACTGCATTACTATTTTTAGCAGATGATTCATTTGATGATGACACCGCAGAGAACAAAAAGCATAAAAGTGAATATACATGTATAAAAGCTATGATTGTTCTGAATTCTACCAGATTGTTGTCTTTGTACAAAGCCTTCATGTACTCTTCTCTAGATAATGATCTGTTCTCAAAATTAATTAGATCGTTACAAAGGTTATGCCATGCTTCCGGAATTCTGTCGATTGATGAAACTAGAAATGAAATTCTGACATTCTTTTCCATTTCTACATTAAATTTATCAGGAAAACAAGGCTTTCAAAACAAAATACTTTCTCTTGGAGAAAGTATTGTGGGTACAATTAGTTCAACAATTGGAAATGCCGTGTCGAATATATCTCATAATACACCCTATAGCGACGGAGCTGCTCCGCCACCAACTGCTCATCATACCCATTTATATCCAAGAACTATCAATTCAAGACAAATTTTATGTTTTAGAGTGTTAGGAAGCCTTGCTGCGTCGTTAGGGGCTATATTGAATGAAAATTGGGATATCATCATGATTACAATTCAATGGATAAGCTATTATATTGATGGACCTTCTGATTTGAAAGTCAAGGATATACCCCCAATATCCCCATATTTGAACAATGCAGATTTGGGTTCAATCGAAGCAACGTTGAAGAAATTGATGGATAGCATAAATTTACAATCACCGACTGTATTCAATCACATTATTCGATCACTGGCGATGTTGTCAGACAAATCAATTAGGACCCCATTCAATAATGATGAAGCATATGGCCATGCACCTGTTAACAAGGAGAGAGGTCTCGAACCATGCTTACTTAATAAGAGTTTTTATATCAATAAACTGACAGATGTTTGCCAAATTAACCCTACAAAGTTTTTAATTGAAAGTGACGAAAACTGGCAATTTATCAATCAATTCTGTATGAAAATATCAAACGACAGAAATTTGAAAGATGATCTTCGCTCGTTGGTCACGAGAAGTTTTGATACTATTATCAAAAGTACCGCTGATGCTGGGTTTGTTAAGGCTCATGAAACCGGCAATGAGATCTCTGAACAGGAAAACACGACACATATCGAAACTGAAAAGAAGGTGTTGAATGCCTTGAATTCTTTCATTATTGGGCTTTCCAAATTACCCCCATCAAATGAGCTATTGGTTACCAACTGTGAAGTGGAAATGCAACTTCAGATTCTGAACACATTAAAGAGTGTTATCGATAGATATGGAACTGTGATTAAATATTATTGGAATGTTGTGACAGCTATGCTTAATTCTCCATTTACAATTATTTCTAATGTGGATTCAGGCGTTCTACGAGAAAAGACTGTGAGCGACATTATCATTTCTGTCTTGAAATCAGCATTTGAGACATTGAAGGTTATTCTAGATGAAATTTTGCAATCAATCCCTACAAATCAGATCCGGGTCATCATTGACTGTCTATTCAATTTTGTAAAACAGCAATTTGACATGAATATCTCATTCAATTGCATTAGTTACTTCTGGTTGATTAGTGATTATCTAAAGGAGAAAATAGATCTGCAACAACAGGAGGACGAATCAAAGATTTCAAATAGCTCAATTGAAAAATTAATCACTTCCAAAGATGTCTTAGAAAGAGCTGTTGTAGAACAGGAAAGCTCAATCGAAGAAATTGACTTATATAAGTGTTTATGGATTTATTTGATTTTGAAATTGGCAACTACAACTCAAGACTCAAGAACTCAGGTTCGAAACGGTTCGATTATCACGTTTTTCAACGTTATCGATTCTTACGGAAATCAGTCGCCATCCTGGTCTTTGATTTATTCCATGGTTTTGGATCCTATTATAATGAATATTACGGCACCTATTGGAATTATCACCGCTAGTACCAGCGAGCAACAAGAGTGGATGGACAGTTTTGTTCACGTTGTCAATGGTTTGAGTAAGATGTTCAGTCAATATTTGAATGATTTTGAGGGTAGTAAAGAGAGAGAAAACATCGAATTCTGGAATGGGTTACTTAAATTTTTTGGAAAATTAGTTAATTTAGAGTTCAACTGGATTGAATTAAATCTACAAATTTTCAAATGCTACGAGAATGTGCTTAACTCTTTCGATACTTTACCAGATGAACTTCTTGAGCAGTTTTACAATTTCTGGTCTAATATTCCAATCTCATACAACTTATCGAACGATTCACTCTATCAAGAATCGCTTTCAGCTTATATCTCATCATTTGAACCTCTGTTCAGAATAATTCAACCTGTTCTAACCTTGTCAAAATTTGAACACATTCTGACCGCTTTCAACTCTTGTATAAGGTATCCAATTTTGATTGACAGCACGAAAGATGACTGGAAAACGACAGGCTTACAAGGTCAAGTGCTGAAAAACCTATCAAAGTTGAAATTTGAAGATACAAAGTACGAATCGTTACTCATTCAGCAACTAAATCTGATTGTCATTTTACCATTTTCCACAAGAGATCTGATATCAAAGAAGCTTGGTGATAGGGGCATCAGAATTCCAACTTTCATTGCGGCTAGCTATCAGGCAATGGAACAGTTGCAAGGGCACTTGGATTCTATTAAGGATTATACTGTGTTTTTGAATGATAACTGTATTTTGAAAGTCTACAAAGCATTGTTGGGTCCATCGAAAATGAAGAACAGTACATACAAATACAGAGGTGAAAATTATCTCTGTATGGAAAGTTCAAATACTCTTACCAAACTGTCAATCAAAATTTGTGAGATATTCTTAGATCCAAAAATTGAGTGCCGGATCAACTCCGACATAATAGATCAGTTATGGCCATTGATACTGGAAACTTTCAAAACGTGTTTCATTTATTCTAATGATGCTGATGCTGATTTTGAGGAATTTGACATTGCTAAGTATGAGGAATTGAAGTCCTGTTTAGTGCCATTGTTTACCAAGCATCACAGTGTTCCAAATGCGATTTCAGAAGAATTTATTGTCACGATGTGGACCTCATCATTTTTATACAGTTTGGACGAAGTGGAGAACACAATTTTAGAAACTTCAAAGTCTCCTCTTGAAGTTTCCAAAAGGCTTTGCGATTTCGATTTCGATTTAACTTTTGGGTCGACATCAGAGATAGAAAAGCTACCACGGTTGAATCTATCCAGACTATGCTTGAATGATCTAATCAGATTATCAATCCCTGCCGAAGAGAATCATTTGTTTGAAAAGACTTTACCATACTTCATTTCAAGGTGTTCATTTGCCCTCAGAAAATTCCTCGGTGATGCTATTCTCTTGAATAAGGCACCATTGCCTAGAATACAGAAGTATGAAATAAAACTGATACTAGAGGGTTTGGCTTCAGTGATGAATGCTCTAGAGAAATTTGATCCTCTTGAATCAAAGGTCATCTACTCGAGGTTATTTGTCTTGTATCCACTTCTTGTGAGATCAATTTCGGTTGACAACAGAGTAGATGGTGCACCGGATTTGATCAGAGATATTTGTATCAAGTTTGGAAAAAAAATGATGTAATTTTAATATAGTCATCACACTTGTATGTAAATATATATAGCAGTATTATCTTTTACAATAATGAATTATTTACTCCAGAAAGAAGAAAAAAAATACTTTTATATATAATACCGAATAAGAAGAAGTAGTGAACTAAGACTTTTGATGAAATGTTTGACCAGGTTATTTCACGTAGTCGAGTTTGGTGGGATATTCGGTGCCGTAGTATACGAAGATGTGGTGATCGTGGTATCAATCCCATCACGCTCCGCAACACCTATATTTGGACTTTCAAAGGGTGATGAAACAGTAGGACCACAACCTTGACAGTTTTCTCTTTTGTCGCTTGTGTTACTGCAAATGGTAGGAATGGCATTTGCCTCACCAAATCCGGCACTTTCCCTTTCAAAATCCCTCCAATGCTTGTGGACAATAGTAGACCCATCAAATGCACCGTCCTCATTGCCATGCCCTTTGATGTCGATACCTTGCGTTTGCCTAGTGTTACCCCACGTAAAATCATCAAACTTCCAAAATGCATAGGCGGGCAGCACAAAATTCCAAATAGGCAAAGATAAAAAATAGACAAGTATCCAAAGAATATAAGATGGATCAGAAGCAGTGAGAAGAATCAAAAGACCTGGCAACCCGAATATAATACCCATCAACACAAGCGACATTATTGGTTTAGGATCCGAAACTATGGATAAAAGTATTATATATATTGTAAAAGTAATTGACGCAGGTAGCAGGAGAGTTCCAATTAGCTCAACAATAATGATGAATCTCATAGAGAAACAAAAAGTGCCACAAAGGTCATTGGCCACAGCTAGTTCAACAAGGTTATGAATAGTTGAGTTGATCCAACGACGGCGCTGGGATAGTAGCACCTCAAACTTGTGTGGAGCCACAGTCTTACAGACTGCTTTTGGAATGAATATCTGTTTTCTCCTAGGAAAGGTCCTTAACATCAGGGATGAAAGAAATCTATCTTCACCTAGAAGCAGCAAATTTTTCTTATGCAGGCTACCCAAAACATTCTCCGAATATTGCTCTACAATGTCAGGGCTAGCTAGTAGAGGAACCCAAACATTCAATGACTTCGGAGCTTTTATTCGATACATACAGAAGCATCCTGGTAAGCATGTGACAGTACCAAAAACAGATTCAAAGGCTTTAGATTGGTGATGAGAGATGAAATATTCAAAAACTTGAATTGCAGTTACCCATGATTCGGTTTTGTTTGATATCTTTGTTTCTCCACACAAACCCATAACATCGGGATCCTTGACCATTTCTGCAATCATTTGAGTTAATGAGTCAGGATAAACCAATGTGTCCGCATCAACCATCAATACTACTTCATACATCGTTGCCATTAAACCAGTGACATGCCAAATGGCCTTCAACATCGCAAATTCAAGTTCAGTCATTCTATCGTTAAACATGACTTTTTGTAAAAATGACATCAAAATAATTTGCGAATCTCGTTTACCCCTATTTCCTGGTTTTTGAAAGGGCTCCTCCTCCGGCGTACCACATTTAACTATTAATAAAACGGGAATTCTTTGCTGCTTCTCTTTGGGAACTGTGCGATTTTTGTATCTATAAAAGCCAGAGTACAATTGAGCCATATTATGTCGTCTAGCTCCTTGGGCAACAGAAACATAAGAATACGACTCATAATCGCTGCTTGGTGTGACATCAGAAAGAAGATCCATACATATCTCAGGAGTGGACTTGGAATTCCCTGCTCCTGTCACCAGTCCGTCGCAAACGATAGTGATAAGTTTGTGAGAATTAGGATAGTTGGTGGTAGCTATGGAATCTAGTGTTGTTCTTATACCGGATTCATCTTCCGAATAGCAGGTAACAAGACATATAGTATGCATTAACGGAAACCCGAAAGGTTCCCAGTTAAACGAAGGTCTTGGTATAGTTTTTGGGTGAATCAATGAAGGTCTCATTGTCAGTATTTCAAAGTCATTAGATGTACCAGTAATTGGTGTATCCATAGACCGTGGATTCAAAAGATCAATTTTGGGATAACTTTTCATCAATTGTGGCTTATTCAAATATGCAGGACTGCTTTTTCTTTTGGCTCGTGCCGACATTAAAATTGATTCAATAGTCATCGTTAAGTACTTAGGTCTATAATGCTTCAACAGCTGTTGAAAGTCCATATCATCATTGCAGACACTACTTTTCTGACACATTCTTGCTCTTTCTATTTTAGGAAGGCTTTTGTCTTTAAAAGACACATTGGAACCCTCTTGATCAATTGTATTTTCAGCAATTGCTCTAACTGCTTTGGTACGTGGCGCTCCTTGATTTGGGGAAATGACCCATTTAAAATAGCATGCAACCAAAAATTTTACGACCACAACAGACAAAACAAATACCAAAGAGGTGTAAACGATAATAGATGAGGCAATACAACCAACAGGCTCTACATCAATCACTCCGACTTTAATTAGGTCAATCAAGCAACCACCCAATTTCGTTTCATAAGGATCAGTTAAGAAGATAGATAGATCATGACCTTTGTAATGGTGTGAATTTCTAATTATATCAAACAGAGTTGGGTAATCAAGATCTTGAGATTGAAGCCAGTCGAGACGCTCGAGATCCAAGACATTTCCATCGTATACAGTAAATTTTCGTTTTGTATCTCTTATGTCTTCCCAACTGTAGTAAACGTTATCCTCAGCAGTCAGATTGAAAAATGATAATCTTGCTTTTGTTGATGTATGACACGAATATCCAGAATAATGATTCACAGAAAAGTCAGGAATGGTTGACCCATCCAATGATATAAGCTTACATGGCATGTACCATGCAAGGTCAATACCTTGATGAGGTATCGTACAATTCAACTTTGGAGTTACAATTCCTCTGCACTTTCCGTTTACGTTTTGGAAAAGTAGGCTGGCATCCTTGCCCCCAGCACTTATAGGTGGGTAAAGAATGTTAGAGCCCACCTGTATCTCTGGTGCTTCAGGATGAGATGAAAATTCAAGATTATATATGCGTCCATTAATGACGATGGAATTTGATGTAACTTCACTAGCTTTGACTCTTTTTTTGTCATAGCGACAAGCAGTCTTGGTGAAGCCAAAAATCAAGAAAGCTATGACGAAGCCAATGTAAAGAATAATAGATATTGATGCAATCTTTTCTCTCCAGGCAAATTGACGCTCTTTGCTTTCAAATCCAAGAAACCGCAGAAATGGAGAAAATGCCCAAAAAGTAATCAGGAAGCAATACAAATCCCAATAAGACATGTTCTTTATGCGAATGTACTTACCTTTAATCATAGAAAATATGATGGCAAACACATTCTTTTGATTAGTGTCATCCACAACAGTTGGATTTTTTAATTCATGAATTTTAATTCTTTTTTGGGTTTCTGATTCCTTAGGAAGGTTGGGAGCTTGCTGTTCGATTCTCGGATCATTTCCTCTCTGAACAAAAGGGCTTTCACAGTTGACTGTTGTTATACCACTTGCTGCCAAGGTAGAGCCCCTAGTTCTCTCACGTCTCACTAAAGATCTCTTCCTTGGAATGACTCCAGACTCAATATCAAACTCACCTGTTTGGACTCCACTGAAAAGCTTCGATTTGAAATCGGTGAAAGGCACTGAGCGATAGACAATAAGAATTCTGTTAGTATGCTATTTGACTACTACAGTCATCATCTTCATAGTAACGAGTTAATCAGGGTATCTCTACTATTAGAAAAGAGTAATGTCAGCTGGCTGTATGATAAACCAGAAACCAACGGCTTTTGCAGCCCTTGTCTGTTTACAAACCTCTAATTCTGATATGGGAGACAAAGGAACTCGAAGAGGGTACTCAGGGGGTAGTAGAGCCGCGGGGCCGAAAGGGCTACAAACAAACCTTTCCGACGATCGGCGCGACGATAATCAAAAACCCCGCCAGAGAGACGCGTCCACTTAATTATCCGAATCAGGAAACTGCGCGAGGCCAACTTCGAGTGCGACACGTCTCCTGCAAACCAAATTTGTACTCGATCTGAAACTTTGTTGTTTGAAGCTCCTGCTTTATTTCTTTCTTTCCTTCTTTCTTCTCACTCTTTCGAACACTAGCTAGTGCAGTAATTCCTAGAACCTTCAGAGATAGCATTTTCTTGAAATAGCATCATATTCAATAAAATGTCGCAAGAAAGAAGAAGTCCTAGAAAGAGACAAATTGTTGACGAGGAATCCGACGAAGAAGTGTACGCTTCTGGTGACCAACGGTCATCGGCACCTCCTTCCTCAATTGCTTCTTCACCAACAAATTTGCCATCCTCTCCTGCTTTACCATTTGATGACGATGATGAAGATAACGATGAATCACGCTTTTTCAACGATGACAATGATGGAATTGACGAGGAAGAAAATGCGGACGATTTGATCGGTGACGGTATGGAACGTGATTATAGAGTTAAAGAAAGCGAAGACCATTATGAAGCGGTCGACATTGATGACCAGGACTACGATGATTTGGGAGCTGATGAAAGAAGAAGAGTTGATGCATTGCTTAATGCTAGAGATCAGATGATGAAAGGAGCAAACCTTGATCTAGATCAAGATCAAGATATTGATGGTATCCCTCGTGATGAGTTTGGTTTACCAATTCAAAGACGTAGAAGAAGACGTAGATATGATGAAAGTCAAGATGACTATTTTGATGACGTTGATCCTTTGACTGAAGAGTTAAGTTTAGAAGCATTGGCTGAGGTTAAAGCACCATCCATTCAAGAATGGATTCAGATGCCAAACGTTACTAGATCAATTTTGAGAGAATTGAAGTCATTCTTGTTGGAATATACTGATGAGCAAGGTAGATCGGTTTATGGTTCTAGAATTAGAACATTGGGTGAAGTGAACAGTGAAAGTTTAGAAATCTCATACATCCATTTATTACATTCTAAAGCCATATTGGCGCTATTTTTAACGACATGCCCTGAAGAGATGCTTAAGATCTTTGATATTGTTGCTATGGAAGCCACAGAACTACATTACCCAGATTATTCTCAAATTCATTCAGAGATTCACGCAAGAATTAATGATTTCCCAACAATTAACAATTTAAGAGAGCTCAGAGAATCAAACCTAAACTCTCTAGTTAGAGTTACTGGCGTGGTCACTAGAAGAACTGGTGTTTTCCCACAGTTAAAATATGTTAAGTTTGACTGCCTTAAGTGTGATACAGTTTTGGGTCCTTACTTCCAGGATTCAAACCAGGAAGTTAGAATCTCGTTTTGTACCAACTGTCAATCTCGTGGTCCATTTAGAATGAACTCTGAAAAGACACTTTACCGTAATTACCAGAGGATCACATTACAAGAATCGCCTGGAAGTGTCCCAGCAGGAAGATTACCACGTCACAAAGAAATAATTTTGTTATGGGATTTGGTGGATATGGCTAAACCAGGAGAAGAAATTGAAGTTACAGGTATTTATAAAAACTCATACGATGGTACGTTAAATGCTAAAAATGGATTCCCCGTCTTTGCCACAGTCATTGAAGCTAACTCGATAAAAAGAAGAGACGGTGCTACAAAAGGCAACAACGATACGCTAACAGATGGTGGACTCTCACAATTCCAATGGACAGAGGAAGAAGAGAAAGAATTCAGAAAGACGAGTAAAGATAGGGGTATCATAGATAAGATAATATCGTCAATGGCTCCATCGATTTACGGTCATAAGAACATCAAAACTGCTATTGCATGCTCATTATTTGGCGGAGTTCCTAAAGATGTTAACGGTAAGCACTCCATCAGAGGTGATATTAACGTTTTACTTTTGGGTGACCCAGGTACTGCCAAATCGCAAATCTTGAAATATGTAGAAAAGACTGCCCACAGAGCTGTCTTTGCCACGGGTCAAGGTGCATCTGCTGTCGGTTTAACGGCTTCTGTCAGAAAGGATCCAATAACCAAAGAATGGACATTAGAAGGTGGTGCACTTGTTTTGGCAGATAAGGGTGTTTGTATGATTGATGAGTTTGATAAGATGAATGATCAAGATAGAACTTCTATTCACGAAGCTATGGAGCAGCAATCCATCTCTATCTCGAAGGCTGGTATCGTGACTACTTTGCAGGCAAGATGTTCGATTGTGGCAGCGGCAAATCCGATTGGTGGTAAGTATAACTCGACGATGAATTTACAACAGAATGTCAACCTAACAGAACCAATTTTGTCGAGATTTGATATCTTATGTGTTGTTAGAGATGTTGTGAATCCCGAAAATGATGAAAGATTAGCTTCGTTCGTCATCGATTCCCATATCAGATCACATCCAATCAACGACGCCACCGGGGAGGACCCAATGGACCAAGACGATGACACAAATCAAGATAAAGAGGACGATGACCTTTTAGGAAGAAGAAATGCCGCAAAGAGAAGGGAAAAAGAAGCCGAGATTTCGCCTCTCCCTCAGTCATTTGTGATGAAATATATACATTACGCTAGAACCAGAGTGCACCCTAAATTGAACCAGATGGATATGGATAAAGTTTCCAGAGTGTATGCTGATTTGAGAAGAGAAAGTAACACCACCGGTTCTTTCCCAATCACAGTCAGACATTTGGAAAGTATTCTGCGTATTGCTGAATCTTTTGCAAAGATGAGATTAAGTGAATATGTTTCAAGCAGTGACCTAGATAGAGCAATCAAGGTTACTATTGATAGCTTCGTTGGTGCTCAAAAGGTCAGTGTGAGAAAACAATTACAGAGAAGCTTTATGAAGTATACTTTGCCATCCAGATCAGGGGCTCAGACCGCATGATTGCTCTTATAGCGTATTATCGTTACAGTTTCTTAATTTCTTAATTTGGGTGTTGTTTTTTATTCTGCGGTTTTCTTGGTGTATCGTTTTTATTCTTGAGCTTTAGTTTTTTTTTGCTTCTTTTGTTCAGTTAATTGCTAGGTTTGTTTTTGTTTTTGATATCGCATAACGTATAACAATTCGTTATACCTGCATCAGGGTTTGTCATGAAGTTTCGTAAGTAGAGAATAAATAAAAAAATTAATAAATAATCAAGTATGAAGTTCAATCCAACCTGGGAAAATCATCCAAATCGACAACGCCAAAATCCGATTCAAGATTTACCTCGGGATCCAAATCAGAAATGTCTCTCTCTATCTCAGCATTCGTATAAGCATTATCATCCCGGCTACTTGAGCTGGCGTCTGAATCATCGTCGCTGCAATCATCAGCCGACTCAAGAGACCGATCTTCTTGTCTGGTGAAACCAACAACTTCTTTCAACAACGCCCCCAATTCATTCTTATGGTCGCCAAATCTCAATGTCAAATGATCAAAACTATTCTCATCAAAATTATGTAACGAATCGTTTCCATTTTCTAAGTTACCGTAATCATTAATCTCGTAATGGAGCTCACGGAGAACTCTCTCTGGTAGCCAGCTTATCAAGAATTCATTGGGATCCAAATCGTTATCTATCATATATTGGACTCCCCTACCTATCACATACGGTTGCTCCAAAATGGGTATTATAACACCATATTCAGTGGGTAAGAGGTGTGGGTTCTTTTGAAGAACATCACGAAGTTCTTCACCCAAACATTTGAGGTTATCTCGATCAACATGTGACAGAAAACTGGCCACCGTTGCAAACGATACAGAGTGGCAGCTAGGGCATTCCAAATGAACGAGAGCACCATCCTCACGTTTCATGACTAGCGGCGTCGCAGCATCACTGGTACCACTATTTGATATTGGCTTCAACCTCGGTATAGATTTACCTGATCGTGGCTTTACCACTTTATCGAATCGCTGTTGCTCTCGCTTCAAACTGGAAAGTGCCTTGGATGCATACCGACTCTGTAGTAACATGAGAGAATTTATATCGGAAGAGGTGTGCGTAGACATCTTCGAATAGCCATAAAGTCTGGTAACACTGTAGAAAGAGAAGCACAACAAACATCTAGGACTTCAGAAGAGATCACAAAAAAAACTGTACAGATAATATAATTATGACATGATGATAACCAATTTCATCCTAGGAGTCGATCGACCCGAGATCCGAATCCTCCGGTAGCGTCGTTCGGTGGCAACGCCGTGTCACCGGTGCAGTGGAATGGGCTGCCTGTCTGCTGGAGTTGCCGGTTAGAATATTTTTGAAACCTGTTGAAAGATGTAGTCTCTCAATCGAAAAAAGTGGGTGAAATCCAACTACTGATAGGTTCGTAGGAGAGCTTGTATTGTTTGGTTTAATTGACATCCACCCTCCTCTTTTGTCGATCGAGGTGGTCGACGGATTACGATACTCTCGCGCACGCCCTAATCAGGTCTCTCACTCACTCAAATATAAAGAGGAAGAATTTATTTTGAAAAAAACCACAATTTTTAGAGACACCCGAGTCAGCTTTGAAAAAGATCCTTTTTAGCTTTGAAAAACAGTTTCTCGTTTCGTTGAGTTTTTGTGTTCAATTGATTTCTAATTGTTGCATTGATTGAATTTAATTTTTAAATATCTTTTGTTTTCCCACAAACTTGGAAAATCCACCAGGCTAGAAAGGAAGCAAGAACATCACCATACTGACGAAAATTGCTTTTTGAATTGTTGCCGTTGAATCAACGTTCTCTGACTTTACTTTCTTCCTCCTTCAGAAATCACATATCATCCAACTAATCGTCATGTCGATAAATATAACGAATCCGCAGAGTAAGATCAAGCCGACTGCTATCTTTACGTTCATTCCAAACTTGATAGGGTACCTCCGTGTGCTCACCCTTATAGCCTCGTTTTTCACGATGAAGAGCCATCCGGTGTTCACCATGAGTGTACTATATTCAACTTCCTGTTTACTTGATGCCTTTGACGGTTATGCAGCTAGAACTTTCAACCAATCCACCAAATTTGGTGCTGTTTTGGATATGGTGACGGACAGATGCTCTACATCATCGTTGATCGTCTTCCTTGCGGTTTTGTATCCCTCATGGTTTATCTTCTGGCAGCTAATGATTTCCCTAGATCTTGCATCACACTACATGCACATGTATGCCTCGCTAGTGAGTGGTTCTCAAAGTCATAAGTCATTGAAAGAAGATACCAACGTGTTGTTGAGATTGTACTATGAAAACAGAACTGTCTTGTTTTGTGTGTGTGCTTTGAACGAGTTATTTTATATGGCTTTGTATTTGGATCATTACAATTTCTCCAAATTACCTCTCATTGGAATTTCTTTCCCTAGATTGTTAGTTTTCATTTCTTTACCTATATGGTTCTTTAAACAATTCATGAATGTGATCCAGTTGATCAATGCCAGTAACATCCTAGCTGAAGTTGATGCAACTTCCTACAATGAAAAGAACAAATTGAATTGATTTACATGATATATCTTTTTGCTATTGAATGTTTGTTACCACACTAATCATCTACCAAAATCATCACCCACAACTTCACGTTATACACTAGCCAGTTGCAAACTTAATGAGTTATTGTGCAAGCAATTTTTATTTCACTACCTTTGTTGTCGTATACAAATTAACCATAAATGTCGGATTTATCAACAACATACACTTGGATGCTCTTCTTTCATGTCGATACGTTAGCTCTCGCATCCTATTAATTTTTTTATCTTTTTTTATGTTTTTATTTTATTTATATGTTATCAATTGTTCTACCGTTGTTTCTCTTTTTACTGTCTTTTCTTTGTATTTTTTGAATTCTCTTAACTCATAGGTACTCCCCTTGTTGTCTTTATTGCTTGACTTTACTTTTGACTACCATTTTTCTTTTTGTTAGTTTGCTGTTTTTTTTTTTACTTCCAAGTAACTGATAAATTATACTCTTTTGCGAAATATTCCTGAATTAAATTATGTTCAATAACACAAAAAAACATAAGAAGAACAAAAAATAAAGAAGACTGTAACTAATGGAAGTTACAATATATATAATACATAAAAAATATTCTATTAAACAGTTCAGTAGAAAGATATATCTGCAGAATTGTTAACATCGAACCCACCAGTCAAGCCAAATCCACCTTGGCTGTTGTTCAAGTCATATAAGAATTTGCTGCTTGGCCCCCTCAGCTTACTAGATGGGCTCCCTGGAACATCGCTTCGAGAAAACCCACTTTTATTCTGTTGTAGTTGGTGCTGACGGGACGAAAGCAATCTTTCTTTGATTCGTCTGGCAGTCAAATCACCAACATTGCTATTATCTTCTTGTTTGAGTGCAAACGGAGTGGATTTTCCCAACTGCGTTGACTCGTTCTGCCTTTGCGATCTGTCCAAAATAATGGAAGTCCCAGGTGTTCCATTTGCCTTTGTCAAATTCATGTTCGCAAAGGATCTTGAAATATCCAAAGCCAATAATGACACGTCTTTCTTGTCTGGATATGCAGGTGGTGCGGGAGTTAGCGATGACTGCGTTGGCTTGAGAAGTGGTGGATTGTCGTTGGCTAAAGACGATGCACCTCCATTGTCTTGCATATCATCAATTGCATCATCCGAATTCGTAACTAATGGCAATCCTAGCAACTTTCTTTGTTTGTTGGTTAGTGGTAAATCCAAACATTTATCCTGAGGTTTAATCAACTTCAAGATACTCATCGTAATATTGAAACACAAAACGGAATATATGGTATAGCTTAAATATTGTCCGAATTCAATAACCGTGTTCAGATTCAATTGAGGATGGCTAATTCTGATGTTAAATTCAATCACTTGTAAAACAGCTAAAATAAACTTGTAAAGTAATATTAGTATAGAATTGATCAACAGTCTTTTAATCTCCACATCTTTATTAGTGATACGACCCAATGCCAAATCAACGTACGGATCGTTTAACTCATCTCTAGTATCAACAACTGCTGACATGCCCAATGAATCCTTGGTGGCGGCATTTCTTTGTTTGTTGTTAGTTGACTCACCAAATTTTGTAGTGGTGGCAACTGGAGTTGATGATTCCTTCAACATTGCTGATCTGTTAGACATCACCATTGGAGTCGTATGGTCTCTTCTAGACTTGAAAATCGATCTTTGGTACAAGTTTGAGTTTGAATGTGATCTTTGCGGCGTATAAAAGACAGTACTATGGTCTGCGCTAACCCCGTCCACTTCCAGTTGCTGCTGCCGTTGTTGTTGTTGTTGTTGCTGTTCGTGCGCTTGTTGGACCTTACGCCCAAGCAAGGAAGGTTGGTGAACAGATGCCGTATATTGCTGTGATTTAAACTGGGGAGTACTTGAACTTCCTGATGATGAAGGCAAAGGAGTGGACGAAATCATAGATCTGCTTGCACCTAACTTTGACGAACTGTTCAATTGGGGCTTAAATGGTGACGAAATCAACGGTTTGATAGGTGTGTACGAAGAAATCCCAGAGTTTCCTATGAATGAGGGGTGCGTAGAAGAGATATCCAGATCTGCAGTAGATATATTATGATTGTTGGATTTATCTTGCCTCTTCTGTGCATTCAATTCAATTTTTCGTCTTGCTTGCAAAAAAGTATCATCCGAAGGTGTGAAGTAAGAATTGTTTATAGACGAGCTGAGAGGTGTTTGAAAAGACATATTCTGTTCTTTTTTTTCTCTTGTCCTTTTTTTTGAATACCCCGGCGTAGTTCCTTCAGATTACTATGCTAAGAATTGTGTACCAATTAACTCTCTTTTGGATTGCTGAATCTTCATGATCGATGTACCAGATCGTGTCAAACAAATTTTTTTGTTTCTCTTGTTTCTGGCAAGCTTCGACCGTCATTTTGTATTACATAATCAATCGTATCGGGCAAATGCTATTAAATTGGCACTTATAATTGGTGATAACAACACCAGCAAATTACAAATAATATTATTTATTATAAATCAAAAAAATAAAGAGAAAAAGCATTAAGACAAAAAAGAAAAAAAACACAATAAGGAAAGTGAATACTACGTCTCTATAAGTAACATCCAACGGAGTGAAGAATCATACATACAAATACATCATTTCAATGGCCAGTATCCAGGGAACAAGAAGTGCATTTTCTGTAGTAAAGCTTTGTCTTTACCAGCGTCACTGGTACTGACAGCAAACTTCATCGAATGCTTCAAGTCATCACCAATCTCACCGGAAGTCAATTTCTCTTCTAAAACCTCAACAAGCTTTTCGGCTAAGATGTGAGCGTTGGCACTGTTGGCCTTCAAATTTCCAACGACGGTTTCAACAGTGACAGGTTCTTCCTCATCGTTCCAAGCATCGTAATCTGTAGACATACAAATCATCTGGTAAGAGATCTCGGCTTCCTTAGCTAACTTGGATTCCGGAATACAAGACATGTTAATGACTGATCCACCCCAAGATCTGTAGAGTTTGGACTCAGCTCTGGTACTAAATGCAGGACCTTCCATGCAGATCAAAGTAAGATCATCTTTCTCTGTCTCCCTGGTATGTAACACTGCATCTTCTCCCTGCAATAAATCAGCGCATGAGTCACCGATTATCTTGTTCAACTTCACACAGAAAGGTTCACCAAACCCGGCATGGGCAACAAATCCCTTCTCAAAGAAAGTTGACTTTCTAATACCTTTAGTTCTGTCTATAACTTGGTTAGGAACGACGAAATCCCTAGGTTTGATGTGAGGTTGTAACGAACCAACAGCACTGAATGCTACAATAGCTTTGACACCCAAACTTTTCAACGCAGCGATGTTTGCTTGAGATGGGACATCGGTAGGTAACAAGTCATGGTGTTCACCGTGCCTAGCAAGGAAAGCAACAGCAAATCCACTAGCAGTTTTTGAAATTGTGATAGCAGACGATGGGAACCCCCAAGGTGTAGAAACCGTTAGCTTAGCAACAGGTGTTAGAGAGTCCAACTTGTACAAGCCAGTACCCCCAATGATAGCCAATGACACAGGTTCATCGAAAGTGGTTGCCAGATTAGTCATGATTCTTTTTGATAGCTTGAAGAACTTGTTGGGGTGGAATTTAACAATCTTGTAAATTTTACAGCAAACAATCAGCTATTTGTAGTGTCCGGAGGGCAAATCAAATGTGATGGATCAGAACTACGTGCATGCTTGTTTTGTAAGCGTGAACACACCTAATTGACGCCCACTGCGAAGAGATGGCCGGTCCAGTTAGTAGCCAATTCCGCCCGGAACGTGGACCGCCCACCTGCCTTTTTTGCTTGTCCTGGACTTCATAACTTGAGAGCACGGTGTATTCATTGCTATATAGACTTACGTCCCTATATCCAGGCTTCGACAAACGATACTTGTTTTATAATAAAGATTAGAAATATATATTTATCGATAGTACTATATCCATCTCTTACTCTATCATATCACGGTTTGAAATAAAAAAGTGACATGAAAACGGACCTAGTAGTTACGACGATGGCAATAATAGCAGTAGTAGTAGTAGGTGTTGTAGAAATAATAATAGTAGTAGTGGGTGGTAATATTTATCAAAATCCAAGTGAGAAAAAAATTAAAATATATGTACATTCTTTAAATCTAAGCTTAAGCTTGAGCTTGAACAGCAGCACCTTGGATCACATTACCTTCAGCATCAATCATACCATTTTGCATCATCAAAACTTCTTCACTGCCAGCAACTTCAATACTTAAACCACAACCAACAGAAGCAGTGTTCTTGAATTGATCGATGGAGGCACTGAACAACAAACCTAACGTTGGCAACACTCTGTGCTCTAATAGGAATGAAACTTGACCCTTTGAATCGACTTGACCTCTGTAAACGGATTGTCTGAATTCGTATTTACAACCTAGTGTGGTGCTGGCATCGATGAAAGTTTGGTAGACAGGTTGCATCAACTCATTCATTGAAGGTTTGATACCTGCTTGAATGCTGGTCTCTAAACCGGCTTCAACATTCGAGGCAACTTTTCTCCAAAAAGATGCAACTAAGGCACCTTGACCTTGAGCTTGTAGAGATGCTATCCAGTTACCCGCATTGTATCTACCAACCAAGGATAAAGCAGAATCACCAGGTTGACCAGGTTGTAGAGCAGAGTAGACGGCTTCAACACCTAAGGACAACTTTGGAGTCACGGATTGTAATAACGAGGCAACAGCAACACCTTGGAAAGAATCATCTAACAAATTTGGGTTTAATGCCTTGAAATTCAAAGAGAAATCGTTGGATTGGTAGTCATGTTCCAATTGGCACATTGCAGGTTGAGCTTGAGCCAATTGTAAAGTAACTTTAGAAACAATGTGCTTGTCCCAAGCATGGTTCAATCTACCGGTTAATGACAAATCGTTGTCCAAAGTACCTTGAACAAAAGTTGAATCAGAACCGAACATGGAAGTAAAAGAATATGGGGCACTTTGGCCACCAATAGACAAGCCATGACTAATCTGGAAGATTGGCTTCATAGAGAAGGTCTTACTTATATCTGCTCTCAAACCTTTAAATTGCAGTTGGTTCAAGAAGACATCTCTGGAAACTTCTTTGTTGATGTTTTCAAAAGTACCTGGATTAATCAAGTCCAACGAGTTTCTGTGGTTGACGATGGTGTTCTGAACATTGTTAACAAATGAAAAGATAGGATTCGAAGTCCAAAAACCATCAGTTTTAGGTTGCTCGATCTGGGTGTAAGCTGTCAGTGGAACTAATGTCTTACTCAAGTCTCCAAAGTTAGACGTCGACATGGTTGTATTTCGTTGTATTGTGTGGGAAACTTTTCAAACAAGTTGTTTTTAATTGGCCGGTATCCTGAAAGACGTTTTACCTTGCTCTCTCCTTTGTTAAGCTCGACGAGACAGGCCGGCCAGGTTGCGAAGATGGAGAAGTGAAAAAATTTTGATATTGGGGCAAATTTTGTTTCTCGTGCACGGGTGCTGGCATCTATTTTTTTAATGCGTTGCATGCCGTTGGGCAGTTTTGTGGGTGAGATGAGAGTTCCATATGTTTACATATACGAGATTATGATGAACGATGTATAATTGAAGGATACATATATATCAGCACCGCACGGGCATTCTTCTCGGACTGTTTGATTTCACAAGATGTCGGGAACACCGGGAAAATTGACATCCACACAACGGGAATCAAGTCCATTTCTTCAGATAGCCACGGCTACCGGGACACCATCACAAGCGGTGGGTCCTCGCAATCCCAACAATAACAACAGCAACATGACGAATCCAACGACGAGCCAGGTTCAAACAGTTCATACAAGTCAACATGAATCCAATATGATAGTATCAATAGAAAATTTGAACCATGAGTCGAAGATTCTACAAGAATTGAAAGATTCCGAGTTGTTAATATTGTTGCTAGACCTCATTGAATTTTTGAAACTTGGTAAGATATCAGTCAAGGATTTTGATAAGTCTGTCGGGCGTATCAGGGTGAGGTTGCAAAGGTTTAAGAATAATGTGAACCAATTGGAAGGTTTGAACGAATCAACAGAAAGTCGAATCAGGCACATGGAAAAGCTGAACGATTCAATTCAACTAAAGAAGCAAGTTCTTGTTGATTTCAAGAAACTCGTAGATGATAGGTTTGGCAACTCTGAAAACTGAACTAGAAGTTACTTTTTTTTTAATTTCTGTTCTTTCAGCTTGACATATTCGTCACGATAACGATTTTATGAATGTATTTTTATTGTGTATGGTGTTTAATGAATTTGAAAAATAACATTTTTTAAAGGAGTGGTTCCAGTCAATAATAAATCAATAAATAACCTAACTAATGAAACATAATATAAAAATACAAAAGATCAGTAATAAATCATTTTTACTGCTCTCACCAACGGAAAATTCTCTTACTCCAGCCTTGAATTTCGGGTTTTTCCTCCTTGGTATCGTTAACAATTGCGGTGACGGTTCTATTAAGGCTATAGAGGCTCCTACTGTTCTGCACTAGCAGGCTTCCTCTAACTTTTGGTTTCGAATCATTGTCATTTTCGCCAATCATGTTCAATCGATCGTAGTTGAATCTCGATTCGGTAAGTATCGAGCTACCAATGTCCAACTTATCAAAATCTTTAAAGCTCAAAGAAAATCTTTTGCTGATTTGCGAAGACGTGATTTCGGCGTCACTGGTATCCATCCAAGATGAGTCCTCCAATAAATCTATCGATCTTGAGCCCACCTTACTGTCCTCAGGTTCAAATAAAATATCGTCTAGTTCACCATCATCTTCCTCTTGTTCGTCTTCTTCATCCGATGAATTGATAC
This sequence comes from Ogataea paraovalis, assembly GCA_030565405.1. NCBI lineage: Eukaryota > Fungi > Ascomycota > Pichiomycetes > Pichiales > Pichiaceae > Ogataea > Ogataea paraovalis. The sequence continues at coordinate 63,846 of JAJMBU010000004.1, read as the reverse complement.
CAAAAGTGTCTAATATACTATCTAATGACGAGTGATTGGACGGAGGTTTGAGAGGAGTTGGGTGCTTCAAAAAAGTATCAACCTGTTTATTTGACGGTGTTTGAGATCTTTGATTTTGGTTCGTGTGTGATTCAGGGGGCTGTTCGTCGGTTTTAGGATATACGGGTGGTGTCACATGACCAGTAGTCTCGGTATCGGTCTCATTTAGGTTGAAGCAAGCCAACGTGGATGTCATGGAGTTCATGGACTGATATGAATTTGACTGTGGAAGAATATTTGAGATCAATCCATCTTGAATTTTTCCCACTTTGGCGCTATTGGATGCAAATTGATTTTCTTCTCTCTCCTCATTATCTATAATAGGTGTTATAGAAGATACTGTATTATCGCTGTCAAGTTTACTATTATCATGATCTTCTTCCTCTTCCTTTTGCTCATCTTCTTGCTTTACTTCTTTCTCTTTCTTCACTTCTTCTTCTTCTTTCTTATGTTGTGTTTTGGCCGCGTCGTCAGGAACAAATTGAGTAAAGTAATCCTGTTTCAAAGTTCCAGTACTTGATTCAACATCGGGCGATGTATCAGGCAAGTCGTTAAAATACAAATTTCTAAATTCACAAATCTCAGTTAAAATATTTTCAAGTTCATTGTCAATCAGATTCCCCGTGAAGGTAATCTTCCAATATCTTTCAGGATTGAATAAATGCAAGATGAATGAGTTATGATCAATTTTCAAAACTTTTAACCTTGGTAGGATCGGATAAAGTACAGAACCACAACTTAAATAAGTGGTATCTGTCTTTGGTAGTTTGTACAACTGTAGAATTCCGTGACCCAGTAGCGTACCGTTTGTAGTTACACCTTTGTTTGTAGTGGATAAAGTATAAGACGTGATTCTTGCGGAAAGATGTGTATATATAGTAATCTTTTCTTCGCCATCTATCACGGGCTGTGTATTATCAATATTCTTCGGGTTTGATGGTGGTGGTGCCTTTGAATCCTTTTTTGATTTTTTATTGAAGAACATCGACTGAAATGGGCTCTTTGATTTTTCAGACAATTTTTTCTTGTTCAGATTAAAATTCGCCAAGGAACGTTTTCTAGGAGACAGCAAAACGCTGCCTGATTTGGTATTGTTCATTTGATTGTGATCATGGCAACGATTCTGTAAGCCATCAACACTGTCAATGGGGCTAGAGCCTCTGCGGGAAGGTTGTTTGTTAAGTTCATTTTCAACTTTCAAAAGCATACTATCAGTCAGACTAACACCATCCATGTTGTCATCTATGGATCTAATGGAAGGTACTATAGCCGACTTTGAAGGCATGCTTGTTTCTATGTGATGGACGATGATATTTCCACTATGCGGCCATGGAGTATATGGATAGGCTATACGTACTAGCGAGAGGTCAGGAAGGAAACAAGGATGATAAACGGTACTTGAATATTCCAGTGCTATCGGTCAATTGAAGAATTGAGCAGTAAGATATCAAAAGAAGCGCTCTATGAAATAATCTATCTGTTGAAGTTGAAGTGGTAGAGGGATGCAACGAAGATACACCAAAGGTTGGAAGTGTGAAGGTGAAAGAAATAGCATATAAGTAAACATGGGGCAACTTCTGTAAGTGTGTGTGTTTGTGGCAGGTAAATTTGTGCCTTCTGAGTAGTGTTAGCCCCGTGTTGGGGTTGCGCTGCGCCAGTGGCACATGGACTGTATACGCGTATATCAGAGTACACCGTACGTCGCGGGAGGTGCGCGCGCGCTCGTGGTAGGGCACTGGGGGGCGGCCGGCAGCTGGCGGGCGGCTGCCACAAATGACACAGCTGGCTTACCTAAGCAACAAAATCACGTCGATCGGCGGTCTGTATCCAGAAGACTGCGGTGCAAACGTGAGAAGATGACTGATTAATCAATTGATTATGTAATATACTGAATCAGCAGACGATCGGCCCCCGATCGGCCCAACAACAAACGTCGGCGTGAGAGTCGAAACGAGCGTGTCGATCGAAGAGGGGAAAAAACGAATTAAGAATTAATGAAAGGGGAGGGAAGGGGCAGGGAGAGCCGCGAGATCGGGCGTCGAGGGAGACACAGCTCCGTCGGGCAGCAGCCGGGAGCCCGGCCATGACCTGACTGAACTGAACTAACTGATGATGTCTGTTAATTTGTATGCACGGAGCTGCTGCACGGCTGGCTTGCTGGCTGCCACCACCAACCACCACCTGGTGGGACAACTCCGTGCGTTCCTCATCAATATGTATATATATATATAAGGATGCATACCTTTTTTTTATATTTAAGGTGGTATGGTTGATCTTTTTTTCTTTTTTTTTTTTCTTGATTTTGGTTCCTCTCTATCAAATTTCATATTCCATCCAAGATCACATATATTATTTTCGATTCCAATTCAGCTCTCGTTGACTCTCTTGGTTTCTTAAATTCAATTCCTATCTTATCTTATCTTATCTGCTACTACTCCCACCTGAAATAATGTCCGCTCAATCTAAATTAGGCTGGTTAACATCCCTTGATGTCTCTGCTACTCCAGACAAATCATACAGAAGATCTTCGATCATCGGTACCATTGGTCCAAAGACCAACAACCCTGAAATGCTAGTCAACTTGAGAAAAGCCGGTTTGAACATTGTCAGAATGAACTTTTCTCATGGTTCCTACGAATACCATCAATCCGTCATTGACAATGCTAGAAAATCCGAAGAACTTTATCCAAGTAGACCTCTTGCAATTGCCTTAGATACCAAGGGCCCAGAAATTAGAACCGGTACCACCGTCGATAACTTGGATTACCCAATTGGTCCAAACCACCCAATGATCTTCACTACCGATGAAAAATATGCTACTGCTTGTGATGATAAGATCATGTTCATCGACTACAAGAACATCACCAAGGTTATCCAAAAGGGTAAGATCATCTACATCGATGATGGTGTCCTATCTTTCGAAGTTTTGGAAGTTATGGATGAATTCAACTTGAAAGTTGTCTCTATCAATGCTGGTAAGATCTGCTCCCACAAGGGTGTCAACTTACCAAATACCGATGTTGATTTACCAGCTCTGTCCGAAAAGGATAAGGCTGATTTGAGATTCGGTGTCAAGAATGGTGTTCACATGATCTTTGCTTCTTTCATCAGAACTGCTAACGATGTTAGAGAAATCAGAAAAGTTTTGGGTGATGACGGCAAAGATATTCAAATCATCTCCAAGATTGAAAATCAACAAGGTGTCAACAACTTTGATGAAATCTTAAAGGAAACTGACGGTGTCATGGTTGCTAGAGGAGATTTAGGTATCGAAATTCCAGCACCACAAGTGTTTGTCGTTCAAAAGCAATTGATTGCCAAGTGTAACCTTGCTGCCAAGCCAGTCATCTGTGCCACTCAAATGTTGGAATCTATGACTTACAACCCAAGACCAACCAGAGCTGAAGTTTCCGATGTTGGTAACGCTATCTTGGATGGTGCTGACTGTGTCATGTTGTCCGGTGAAACCGCTAAAGGTAACTACCCAATTGAAGCCGTTACTATGATGCACCACACCACTTTGATTGCTGAACAAGCTCTGCCATACTTATCCAACTTTAACGAATTGAGAGACTTGACTCCTAAGCCATGTGACACACCAGAGACCATGGCAATTGCTGCCACCTCTGCCGTGTTTGAACAAAAATGTAAGGCTATCATTGTTTTGTCCACTTCAGGTACCACCGCCAGACTATGTTCCAAGTACAGACCAAACTGTCCAATTATCATGGTTACCAGAAACCCTAACAGTGCCAGATACTGCCACTTGTACAGAGGTGTGTATCCATTCGTCTACGACCAAGAAAGAGAAGAAAACTGGAACCAAGATATTGAAAACAGATTGGCATTCGGTATCAAGGGTGCCATTGATTTGGGTATCTTGAGTAAGGGTGAACCAATCGTTTGTATCCAAGGTCACACCAGAGGTATCGGTCACTCTAACACCATGAGAGTTTTGTCTTCTTAAATTTTATCTTGAATTAGATATCGTATAGTCGAAGTATATATATATCGTTTAGTGTCTATATACTTTTAAATTTAACTTTATTGAATTACGTATTATTTTTAATTGATGAGATCAGATCGACCTATCGAGAGATTCGAGCAGTCGATCTGTATAATATAATTTAGAGAATTAAAGAAGCCCCTGAAATTTGGTCAGCCGGCCAATTAAGAAATTAGTCAAAATTTTGGTGCGGCTTGCATCCCTACACCTAAGTTGTGTTTACTAGCCAGCGCGCCATATATGCTGCGGCCGCGGATAGAGATCATCAGCTTCTACGGCTGAGTTAACTTTAACTAGGGTGGCAGACACCTTTAAAAGACACAATTCAACGTTGAATTCATTTTAACTTTGATTCAATTTGCAAATTCCTGTTTGTGATTGGAATATGTCTTTACCCATTAAGGATACCGAACTAGAAACATTGGAATCAAATGACGATAATCCTTACACAGATTCCCACTCGATACAAACAAATGAGGCTATGCATGAGGTAAGTCTCTCGGACATCAAAGAACCACCACCAGAACAAGAGGCACATAATCTCGACGATGATATTCCAGTTTTTCCGGAAGATCCAACCTCTCTGGCAATTCAATCGTTGATGTCGGCATCTCAAAAGGGAGACATCGCTACAATCACGAGCCTTTTAAATTCAAAAGATCCTGTCATCACTGTCAATTCAAAGCTCTCCGATACAGTCTCTGCACTCCATTGGGCTTGCTTGAATAACAAATTAGCCACTGTAAAATATCTTATTTCTCAAGGTGCAGAAGTTGATTGTATCGGTGGTGACCTACACTCAACGCCGTTACATTGGTGTACTAGATACGGTTTGGTATACATTTCTGATCATCTACTCCGCCACTGCGGTGCTGATCCTGCAATTGTAGATTCGCAAGGTTTCAATCTGTTGCATATTGCGGTCCACTCTTCGAACATCATGATGGTGATATACATTTTGAAATTCACTGACATTGACATTAATTCAACAGATCCAAAAGGACGTACTGCTCTCCATTGGGCAACTTACCAATCCGACATACTCACGGTTGAGGTTCTCCTACAGCATGGTGCCAAAGTGGATGTCGTCTCAGAAGATGGATTTGTGCCTCTGTTTTGGGGACTTGTATCTGCAAATAAAGGAATCTTGGTCAAGCTGCTGAAGGCAGGTGCAGCTAGCCAGTTATCTTGGAAAACAAGAGAGGGCAAAGATGCATGGGTGATTGCCAACGATATGAACTGTACTCGAATTTTGAAAGCTTCATTGATTGAATCTGGTTATGATTCACAATCTAAAAAGTTGGGAAGATTCTTTGGTGAAAAATCAGGAAAGTTGATCACTTTCTTTTCGCCATACGTTATCATACCTTTATGTTTTGCAATAATTAGTGATGGTTTGATTCTTGTCAAGATCATCATTGCTGGATTACTGTTCACCTTACAGACAAAGGTCTTGACTAAATGGGTCATACCTAGTTATAACACCGATTCGAATGGGTTACTAAAGTCTCCATTTTTTGCAGGTATTTTTTCAGGTACGGCATTCTGGTGTGTTGTTACGTGGTTGTTTCAGTTGTTGCCTTGGACTTTCCTGGAACTACCTTTTAAGAATTTTGTGTTTTTAATTTCCGCTTCACTGGTCTTTGGATTTTTCTTCAAAGCAATGTTCATTGATCCCGGTTATGTTCCTGCTGATACCAATACCGACAGCATCAAAACCACAATCATTGACTTAATCGAAGCTCGAAAATTTGACGCTAGATACTTTTGTATAAGCTCATTTGTTCGCATTCCTTTGAGATCTAAATTCTCGAAAATCAAGGGTAGACTGGTGGCAAAATTCGACCATTACTGCCCGTGGATTTACAATGATGTTGGAATTAGAAATCACAAGTTATTCTTTGCATTTATCGTGGCTTTAGAGTTTGCAATCATCAGCTATTTGGGACTGATCACCGAATACTTTGACGAATTGGATGTTTCTGACGAATTGGAACACTCGTGTTACTTTCTCAATGAGGATCTGTGTAGTGGTTTCTATGGCTCTCCTTTCATGTTCAACATGTTCTGTTGGACTTTGTTCCAACTTATCTGGTTATCGATCTTGATTTGTGTACAGTTACTCCAAATTTCGAAGGGGTTAACGACCGAAGAACTCGGACACATGCACAGGTACCGTGCTGAGATCTTCAACTCTGTTCCGACAGACGAAACGGATATCAACGATGATGACGATGAAAACAGTAACTTGGTATTGCACGGATCCACATCGAAGTACGTGCCTTCGTTCATTCTCAACTCTAAATTGTTCAGGATCTTAGGATTGAACCAGTTTTTCATCTTGACAGATGATTTCATGGGCAACAAAGTGAAGAAAGTCAATTTTGATTACGGTATCAAACAAAACTGGTTGGATTTTCTGTTTTTGAAGTTGCAAGGGGACGACTACACTTTCAAGACTATGTTTAGGTTGCCATTGTTAGGCGAGGGAAATTTGAATGGCCAATTGGTTGATTATTACAAACTCTATGAAGTTCCTCAAGAAGTTTAAACTAGAAGACGGAAAAATAATTGAAAATTACACACCAATATATCTAAATTACATCGAACACAAAGCACTCACACTCAAACTAATATGTATTAGCTATGTAGTTTTTTTAAACGTCTTCCACTGTTCCATCGTAGTCAAAACTTTTTTGTAATCCATCTCTAAACTTCGCAAACTACTCTGCAACGACTCGATCTCCCTCTGTTTCTCGTGCAAGAGGTCGGTCTTCTTCTTGAACTTGAAAGTATCCTCTACCGAATCATCAAGTTTGATCTTCTTAATCAAATCCATCAGTAATGAATCCAATTTTAATAAGTTAATACTGCTTACATCTATTTTCAACAGCTCATCAAAGGTGGGGATTAAAGTAGTAATTTTGGTCAAGTCGATGGAATCCACTCCGTAGCCCTCACTTACCCGTTTCAACATCTTATGCAACTTCAAAATCATTCCATAAAGCATTCCAATATCTTCTTTCAATCTCGTATTCTCGCCAATCGTACCAACATAGTCACCATGGTTAAATTTTCCTTGTAAGGACGTCACCTTTGCTCTAGTTTCATCTGCTCCAACATTACCGTTCTTATAACCTTCATCATCAGAAGATACAACGGAAGAAAGCACCTTCCTTCTTTTGATGTCCCGCTTCATTCTCTGTTCCAGTTTCTCAATAGTCATCTCACCACGTTTCAATTGTCGACTTACTTCACCAACATAATTGTTGAACTTCCGGTCTCTATCTCTGACCATCTGTTTGGCATTATTCACCATCTTCTTCAAGTCTTCGTTAGCCATCTGATTTTGAAACGATTCTAGCTTCAAAGTGTGGATATGCTTGTCTTTCGTGGCAAGCTCCTTGTCCTTTGATTCAAGCTCTAACTTCAATTTTGCAATCTCTGCATTCTTGTCTTGAATCTTCTTTAACGTTGTTTCCTTGAAATCTGTTGATATTTCAATAGTGTCTATAAGTGAATATATAATGTTAATTATGTTCTTGTCGTTCTCGTAAACTTTCCCTGAGATGTTGAAGCTCTCGCGACTCTCGTCATTAACAAGTAGATCAGTATCAAGACTGAGGAATAAAAGTTTTTTTAGTTTTTCCGGACTCGTACTGAAGTAGCCCTTTGATAGCAACTTGTCGTTAATTAGCCTGCTTGCATTTTGAATTGAAATGATATCTCTCGATGTCGTTGTTGGCTTTGAAGACATCACGCGATCTGGAGAAGTACCAATCTCATTTATTTCTTCCTCTAAATTCATGATAGGTTATTTAATAGAAATGTTAAACATGTGCATCCCTTTCAGTGGTCAGACAAAGGAACCAATAGATACATTAGACCGATAGACAGATCCAAATGTAAACAAATCATAAGAAAAAGGATGTAAGCCGCGCAATGCCACAAACAGGCCCAATCCAGTAATCTCCTTGTCGTCGACGCGTCGTATCTACTGGAATATCGCGTCGCTTGTGTTTACCTGAATCCGACTGTGGGAGACCATTTGAGGATTGCTTGTAGCTGGTGAAGGTTTCTGCTGCTTCACAAGGGTATTTCTCTGGGGATTCCTCGGGGAATAACCTCGTGTGCACGGTTGGTATACTATGAATATCTGTTTGTTTCAGTTATTTGACCTGACATCAAATTTGACCGTTCAAGTGCTGGTCTTTCTCGAACGGATTCGATAAATATATTATCAGCCTTTTGTTTTCATATCATTCTGTGTTTTTTCTTTTTTTTCATCTGTTATTTGTCTTTTATGAGGTTCATTCCTTGCTGGATAACTCATATTTGCTTTAATCTTACTAACAAGACTGTGGGCCTATTTATATGCCTGCGTGGAGAAGCTTTCAGCATGTATTTATTCAACAGTGTATCTTTGTTTAAAGACATTCTCACCAGTTACCAATTAACCTTGTTTAATTGCAAAATTCTAGCGTATTAACTATTCCTTGTAACCTTATAAGTCTCAAGGCAAATTGAATGCTCCAGTCTTCCAGCGTTTTACTTTTCCAATGTCAGCAATATTAAGTTTCTCAATGTTTATGAAAATCTCAATGGTATCCATTGCTTATCATCTACCTTCTTCGATCAACCTCTTTTGAAGTCTGATTCAAAGGTAGAGTCGATGATTACTCCACTCCATAAGGCTTCCTAGTTTTTAATAGTATTTTTTTGACTTTTCAACAACCAAATGCACAACCAGCACGCTACTGTGGTGATACCTGACAATGATTCGATGTTTCTAACCTTGTTTGGCTAATGGTAAAGCATGCAAGGGTAACAGCTTTCCAAAGTCTCTGCTGAAGTATTTCCATCGATTTTGTATTCACAAGAGAAGGAGGAGAGTTAGAACGCAGTTAAAACTGTCAAATTTTATCTGGTGGTTTTACTTGTGAGCCTTTCAACAGGAAAACTGATCAAGCATCAAATCTGGCACGATGTCCTCGTTTACTTGTCATTGACCGTTGTTTTCACTTGCCATGTTGTAAGATTTTGGCTCAACTGTCATCAGTTCCATCCCACTCTCCTTTTTGAACTTCAACTGAAGTTGTCTTGAATTTTGTGATACTGGTGGAGATGGAAAAGGAAAGCAAACTGTTACGAAATACGTGATTCAGAGTCTGTAGTTTTCTCAGCTGGTTTTTTGTTTTTTCTTCTTTAGCAGTGATGGGGTTTTTGTTTTGGTCGGAATGATCTGTTTGCTTTTGATTCCCCAGTGCCAAAAAAAAGATAGATAAACTGGATCATTTCTTTGGATTACTTGAGGGGATTTTAAATTTCAAAAGGAGAACTTAATCATTGATGTTTATTTGGTCGTACTGGTGAAGTGATGAAACTTTCAATTGAATTATGAGGTTAATAGGTTAACTAGTTAGTTATTTCACATGGGAATTTGCAAACATGATAATTGGTAAACTGGGTATTGTCTATGCCTTTAAATAATTTATCGATCGTTGACTCTATACATTAAACAAAAGAAGAAAGTATTTCAATACCAGTGCAGCAATTGAATACGGTAGCAAGGTTAAATGAGATATCAACAACGGAATGTCGATCTTGGAAATTCAGGGGCAGGAATCCAGTGATCTCTTTCTATGCCAAACCGATGGTTCCAAGCTAGCTGCGAATTTAATTCCACTCCAATTGACTGGATGAGATATCACGTTGCAAAGAAAAGAAAAAGGTGTAACTTGAGACAAGTCTCAGACCTTCCCGGTAAGCACGCTCCTTGTGGTGTGCTCGAGATGGAGAGGATCAATGCTAAAGAAACGGTATGTTGAGCTCTACTGAAGTTATTGCCTTGCGACGTGTGATCTGGTTTTCCATTGGAGTAAACTAAACCACTAGAAAGTTTGATCGAGTAGCATAGGGGGGGATCCTTCGACCCGTTGAATCATCCAAGGAAGTCGAATAAGAAACAGTGAATGAATGAACGAGCAAATGAAGACAGAAGAATTATCGCCTCACAAACCTGGAGAGCAGCACACGGCAACACGGCAGACCAAATACAGCAAACAGGTATCCACAGAACAGCAATGCACACTTCCCTTTTTTGTAAGTATCCCCTTTTCACACCACCCAGCCACACACATTAAAGCAACACCGACTAACTAACTAACTAACACACACAAAATATAAAATATAAAAATTGAAAATCAATATATATATATATACTACTCACCAGCCACCGATAGCCTGCGACCCCCGCACTATATAAAAGCGCTACAGTATATCTATGGTCTTCCCATGCACCGCCACGCGGCGTTTCCCCTTCCAGCTCCCCAGCGCGGAAGATCGGCCTCTGCTCTCAAATTCCCAATCTTGAAAAACTTGGGCCTCGTCGAGTAGACGCATTACTCGATATGTATATATGTATATTGATTACTACTGACTCATAAAGGGTGGATCGTTGAACTTTGTAGTTTTCATTCCTTATCCTTCCTCTTTTTTCCTTTACTACTTCTTGGTACATCTATAGAACCATCCCTCTTGCACTAAGAAATGACTGTCAAGGATTTATCACATTTACTATCTACCGAATCCAAAGGTAGATTACCATCCCCTTTGAAAAGTGCTTTCAAGTACTACGGTAAGGACAATATCGTCTTCTTGGGTGGTGGTTTGCCAATGTCTGACTACTTCCCTTGGGAAAAGATCACTGCCCAATCTCCTGCTCCACCTTTCACCGATGGTATTGCCGCCAAGCCAACAAACGATTCAAATACTACTGTCTCCGAGCTTGCCAAACATAAGATTGAAGAATTTGATGTCCCATTGGCTAGATCTTTGCAATATGGTTTCACCGAGGGCCAACCAGAACTACTCAACTTCATCAGAGAACACACTAAGATCATCCATAACATTCCTTACGAAAGTTGGGACTTGATCGCCTCTGTTGGTAATACCCAATCTTGGGAAGCTGTTTTGAGAACCTTCTGTAACCCAGGTGAATCCATTTTGGTTGAAGAATACACTTTCTCGTCTGCTATCGAAACCGCAAGAGCTTTAGGTATCAACTTTGTTCCAGTCTCCATGGATGCTCATGGTATCATCCCTGAAAAGTTGGATGCTGTGTTAGCCAACTGGGGCTCTAAACCAAAGCCAAAGTTATTGTACACTATCTGTACTGGTCAAAACCCTACAGGTTCCTCTTTATCCAACGAGAGAAGAAAAGCCATCTATGAAATTGCTTGTAAGTATGATTTCATTGTTGTTGAGGACGAACCTTACTACTTCTTACAAATGGAGCCATACACCGAAGGTAATACCGAACCACCAGCAATCATCTCCCACGAAGCATTCTTGTCATCTTTAGTCAAATCCTTCTCTTCTATGGATACTGAAGGTAGAGTTGTCAGATTGGACTCATTCTCCAAAGTCTTAGCACCGGGTGTTAGACTTGGTTGGATCGTTGCTCAAAAACCCCTATTGGAGAGGTTCGTTAGATTGCACGAAGTCTCCATCCAAACCGCTTCTGGTTTTACCCAATCCATCGTACAAGCCTTATTAGGTAGATGGGGTCAAGATGGCTACATCGATTGGTTGATCGGTTTGAGAAAAGAATACAGTATCAAGAGAGATTTTACTATGAACAGCTTGTTGAAGCACATGCCAAAAGATGTTGTTAATTTCGAACCTCCTATCGCCGGTATGTTCTTCACCGTCAACATCGATGCAACAAAGCATCCTAAATATGCTACTAAATTTGAATCTGACCCATTGAAGGTTGAAACTGCAGTTTACGAAAGAGCTTTGGAAGAAGGCTGTTTGATGATCCCAGGTTCTTGGTTCAGATCTCCTAACTTCGATAGCACTGGTTTGACCGAAATCTTCTTTAGAGGTACCTACGCTGCTGTCCCATTGGATGCTTTGGATACTGGTTTGCAAAGATTCGGTAAGGCCATCGCTGCTGAATTCGGTTTATAAGGTTACAACATCCAATCACTATTAGATAGCTAGATATATAGATACATAGACGCATTATTTGTTTCATTGTATGTATGTTTATTTTTAGATATATATGTATTTTGTTTTTTTGAAAAACTTGCTATTATTAATTGAAAAAGATTCTTTATTTAGACCGTTCAGAACTCGTTTACTTTAATATATAAGTATATCCCTAATTAAAGTAGATCGACGCGACGCAGCTGTGTTGGAAACTGCGCATAAGTAATATCCAGATCCCACACTCTCACGCTCCACCCTCATTCGATATCCAATTGGTATATAATTACATAGACCTACAAACGTTAAACTATCTTTCCATCCATAGTAGACGAAGGCTCCTGATTCCAGAAATGCATATAATAAAGTTTCCTTGGTTGAAACATACAGAAGAAAACCGAAAATTCGAAGTTTACTCGGTATCAGTGTCCCCGGACGGACATAGACTTGCATCTGGAGGTTTGGACGGAAAGATCAGAATATGGTTAACGGACACCTTGAAAGAATACCAACAGAAACTAATATCCGAATCTAACGGCAATGGTTTGTTGCCCATGATAGAATTTGACCCGAAAAAATGTAGACCATTATGTTCAATGGGCCGTCATACAGGTGCAGTTACATGTGTTCGATTCTCTCCAACTGGGCGATTCCTAGCTTCTGGTTCCGATGACAAGATATTACTCATTTGGGAAAAAGATGAAGAAAAGACAAGAATAATGACTCAAAACATGGAACAAAGACTTCAATTCGGGTCCGAGGGTTTGGGAACTGACATCGAGACTGCCGATTTAGAACATTGGACCGTTCGTAAACGGTTAGTTGCCCACGATAATGATATTCAAGACATGGCTTGGGCTCCTGATTCGTCTATATTGGTGACTGTTGGGTTAGATAGATCGATTATAGTGTGGTCAGGTACAACTTTTGAAAAGATAAAGAGGTTTGACATTCACCAATCCCATGCTAAAGGTGTTGTTTTTGATCCTGCAAACAAATATTTTGCAACTTGTTCCGATGATAGAACTTTGAGAATCTTCAGATACCATAAGACGTCCCCTACTGAAATGACTTTCAGTGTGGAAAGTGTTGTTATAGAACCATTTAAGAAGACACCGCTTACGACATACTTTAGAAGATGTTCTTGGTCCCCTGATGGACAACATATCGCTGCTCCCAACGCAATCAATGGGGGGTTATCATCAGTGGCAATCATAAATAGAGGTAGTTGGGAGAGTGATGTTAGCTTGATTGGACATGACTTACCCTGTGAAGTTTGCTCGTTCTCCCCAAGACTATACGAGGTTGTAGAAGTTGAGGGAAATCAAAAGAAGAACAACGGCAAAAACAACGAGCCTAAAATTTCCACGGTTTTGGCAACAGCTGGACAGGACAGAACCTTGGCAATATGGAACACATCTACTGCTACACCTTTGGTTGTTGCTACAGATATCTGTTTGAAAACAATCACCGATATTTCATGGGACCCAATGGGTAATTTTTTGTTTCTCAGTTCTTTGGATGGAACTATTACCACTATATTCTTCGAATTGAACGAATTGGGTAAACCTATACCTTTAGAAAGAAACGATGCTCAACTACATAGGTATGGTGCAGATAGAGAAAGCATGGTGTTCCCTGAAAGCATCGATCAGTTAAAATTGGAGGAAAAAGCGGAAACTTTGCTGAATATTCCTCTGGTAGAAAAGAAGTTGGATAGATTAATGAGTGGTGGACTTACTGACTTCAACAACAGACCACCAGAGCTATCTAAAAACACAGGGAATGCGATTCCAATAACTATAAACACCTTGACTCCAAGATCAAAGAAGCATCCCAATAAACTGTTGCCTTCTGTCCCACTGGCATCTACTGCGGTAGCCGATAAAGCTTTACCTTCATCGGAACAGAAAATCAATCTGTTGACTCCATCGTCTCAGAAAGTCACAATTACCAAATCAGGGAAGAAAAGAGTGGCACCGTTACTAATATTGAGTTCTTCTTCGACACCGACAACAAGCAATAACGGCACTGCGATAACATCTATTTCCTCACCTGGTACAGTCGCGGGTCTTAAAAAGCCGCCTCTAGTAAGTGATCAAAAGAGAAGAGCAAAAGTGCTGCGGACCCTCCTTTCCACTCCCTCCTACAAACTACCACGTCATGGACTTCAAACGCTAGTTTCTTCCATCAGAGACGGTTTATCAGCCGAAACACCTCAGGGAGAAGATGGCACGGAAAATAGTATTGACCATATTTCTGAAATCTCGATGCTTACGACGAAGAAAAGAACCACGACAAAGTACAATTCTTTCAGAAAAAAACATGAGGTTGAGACGCCATCGTACATATCAAACTCTTTGATATCTCCGGCTTCAGCATATCTAGATACAAAATTAAACCCACTAATACTGCTTGATTTTCAAACAGGTAACCCTTACAATGGTGAAGTGCTAGAAATTAGAAACGAATCAGATGATGAAAATGGTTTTGACAAAGATTTCGATGACTTTGATAGCATTAACAAGATGTTTGTTGTTGATCCAATACTTCAGAAATATAAGTTTGAATATTACAACAATCATAAGTTCATGAACGCCTGTAATGGCAGATTTGTCAATTTACAAGGAATAACCATCGACTACTGGTGTTTGACAACCGATACTGGGTCCATCTTACTTTTTTCCAAAGAAGGAAGACAGTTACGGCCATCGTTTGAAGTTGGTTCCAACGTAATGAATCTATTTTCACGTAATGAGTTTTTGGTTGCGTTGACCTCCAGTGGTCTCATATATTCTTGGGACTTGAAGTTAGAAAGATGTCTAATGTCTGGTATTTCTCTATCACCTATATTGAACCAGTTTTATGAATTTGAACCTCTCAAGAAGAAGTTCGATTGTTATGACACATCAGTGAAGTTTCTCGAAGTGAATCTAGTTGGATTACCAATTGTAGCATTGGCAAACAACTATGTCTTTCAGTATAACAAGGATTTGAGTACGTGGACCGTCTTGTTTGATCCTTGGTATTTTAAACATATCGAAACTGATGAGTTGAAAAAGATTAAGCTTGATAACAAGATTTACAGGATTTTTTTAAGAAGGTTGATTTCCAAGGCTTCCAGGAATCCAAAAGACAAAGAACTGACCCTTGACGATGATGTTACGAAAGTGATAAAAGCAACGTTCAATCAACTATGTTGTACATTAGAAGGTAAATAACGATTACGTTTACCAGTATTTTTATTGCATGTAAATAATAGTTATTATTGCTGTTGTCATATAATTAACAATATATTATACACGGCGGGAATTTAAAGGGAAAAGTAAAAATATGATCAGCTCTTAATACCTTTTGTGCCTTTTAACGACCGACTCCCACTCTTTAACTCCTTGGTTCTTAACTGGTTTAAACTCATCTCTATAATGCAAAAACTTACAAGTGTCTCCAAACCCACAGTATCCATTCTTTAAAAAATCTTTACAAACATCAGCTTGATAATCCATGACCATCGTGGTCTTGATGTGAGTCGGGGCAGGCTTTGACCTCAGCATCGAATCGGGCTTCTTGACAAGCGAACCCGTGTATATCCGATCACCGTCAGAGTCACGTTCTTGTATCTGCTTCTGCTGCTGTTCCTTGAGCTTCTTGGAATGTTTTAACAACTCGTGTTCCTCTTCGAGTAACCTGTCGGTCTTGAATAGGTCGGCTGTACGATACTGCAGTGTTGCTGCTGTCGACGTTGTCTTCTTCAATTCTGTGGTGTCGACATCTATATTATTATCTAATTCCAAATCGTTTTTCTTCTCCTTCGCTTCAACATGCTTCTCATTCTTCTCATTCTTCTTTAACACTTTGCCCTTCTTGAAAATGGGTCCTTCGATCTTGATATCATCTTCAGAAGTTCCTGAGTTTTCATCGTCTAAACTCGGGGTGGTCTCCTCTTCCCTTTGACGTTTTTGTACGGTGCTTTTTATTGTTCTCTTCTTAAACATAATTGAGAGTTGCTATATCATTATAAATGGATCGAGCAATAAGAAGACTAATCTGGAAACAGAACTTCCAAAAGCATAGAAAACAAAAGTAGTCTCTGACGGATTGAACACCCATCCAATGGCGTTTTATCTCATCTATCTACAAAATTTCCTAATCCTCCTTGCCACCTATAAAACGTGCGGCTCGATCGACTAGAAAATTTCTTCCCTGCACCAAAAAGAATGCAAATTGTTTAACTTAATTTAAATATGATATTTAAGATCACGTGATATGTGTACAGGGCTTCAAAACCTGCTCTCTGCCCTCTTGCTCGAAAATTTTGCGAGTGAAAAATTCCCCAGGCTGCGCAGTGAGACAAACACCTCGTTAGGCAGTGCGTGGCAAGCAGTGATGCGTGCACCAGTAGTGAGAGGTTGACTGAGTATCGAATCCTACACCAATTCATACAAAACAACCTTGAAGTTCAGTAGAACGTTGAGTAGTTATAATCTGAAGGCCTTCTTGTCGTTCATATACAAATATCCTAAAAACACGAATAAAATGGCTGTATGTACTCATTTAGTTTTCCACTGCACTTATGGATAGATTTCAAGATTATTTGTTAGACATTGGAGCAAAAAAAACCATTTCAAATTGATTGAATACCCGACGTCAAGTTGAATACAACGTTTCCCTTTAAAAAATACTTTTTAAAGACATCAAACTGATTTGTCTTTGAGATGATCAGTTAAAAGAAGTAAACTAGAAGTTCAGCTACTTGTAGACAGACATTGTTTCCATATAGACCACTCCATATCACTGATGATTAGAATTCGTTTCAAAATGAACACCATAGGATAGAGACGCACTCCTTGTTAACATTTAAGTTGAGTATTCAAATACTTGGAGTTTCTTTGTACTATTAATTATGATTACAATATTTTTAAAGAATTAAAAGAGAACTGAGAACATCTGGAAACGCATAATATCGAACAAGTCAATAGAATCAGCTTGCAAAGAAGGACTTTTTGAACTACTTCTATGGGTGTTTTTGTTACCTCAGAATCTTAGAGATCTACTCACCATCTTAAAAAGCAACCAAAGTTACTAACATTTCGTTTTACGATTATCATAGAAAGAAATCACTGACATCAAACAATTCGTTGAATTGGCTAGACGTTCTGACGTTTCCACTGCTACCATCAAGACCAACGCTAAGTTGAATTCTGTCGGTAAGAAATACAAGCAAACCAAATTCAAGATTAGAGGTTCTAAATACTTATACACTTTGATTGTCAACGATGCAAACAAAGCCAAGAAGTTGATTCAATCTTTACCACCAACTTTGAAGGTTACTGAAATCTAATGGATTTGGAGGATTGAAATATTTAAATAAATACATATAAATACATAATATTTTTAAAAGAAGTTAATGTTTTCTATTTAAATAGTTTGAAAAAATGTATTATAATTTTATTGACTTTTGGGAAGCAAATTGAAGGATAGATGATAACCAACTCACTGGTTGCTCCTCTATTCTGAATATTTTCTTATTCTATTAGATGCACGATAAAAATGTAGAAGTGCAAACGGAAAGAATTGAGTGAGCTTGAGGTTCACCGGTGTGAAATATATTTTATTAGAGAATCGGCTGAAGTTTGTTACACGTCGGAGATTCAAAATAAAATTAAAGAAATATACGAAAATATGTCCATAGCTTCACGTCTAGCGTTTATACCACCGCTAAACCATGGTGAAAATTAAAGAGATTATAAGAAAATTAGTTGATAGATTTAAAACAATCAAATACTACCAAATCTTTCAACAACGAAGTGTCCAATTGTGTATGGAGCCAACTTGACAGGCTAATGCAATCATACTCAAAATCCTCAAAGCTATCCCCTAAGAATTTCCAAAAAAAGTTGAAGATTTATCGAACGGTGTTTCAATAGCCATAGCGCAGAAGCCAGTCGCAAACGATAATATGTTGCGCCACAATGCATCGCGTCTCAAACTATTGATCAATGAACCGTTTTCTTAAGAAACAACTTCTTTTTGCCCAAACGAATGCACGAAGTGAATAACTTCAAAGAATTTGAATGAATTTTAACGAAACCTATCATGGAAACATCCACACATTATATGAAATCAAAACCACCCATACTGCCATCAGTCAACAAAACACAATTGACATCAACAAAAAAAACCACCAATGAAAGACAAAATGAATGAAGAAAACCATAATTTTATAGATAGAAGTACAATAATTTAAAGTAACAATAAAAAATGAAGGCACTGTAGGCTGTTTATGATAAGAAATCATCAAAATCAAATGAATTTGAAATTACCTCTGCAGATAATAATGGTGCTGCGGACCATAAATAATTGCTTAAAACGACAATTCAATTAAATTCGAGGAAATCAAAAGATGAGTTCACTTATAGTTTAACTTGATACTGAGAAAAAACAAACAAACAAACAAATACCCTATTTGTTCCAATGAAAAGTAAAAAAAAAACAAGTTTTCTATTCAAGTAAGATACTATAAGTGAAAAATCCATATTCAGATTTTTAATAGAACTAATAGATTGTGTCAAACAATATATCTAGATGTGTTTTAATTGAAGTTTATCATCGCTGCCGGATGATGCACAACATTAAAAGCGCAGAGGTCTTCAATTGAATTTGTATCATAACTATCATTTGTATCAGCAACAATGCTATTAGAAGTTATCTTTATTAATTCATCTTCCGATTTAATATACTGCTTGAAACTCAAAACGTCCTCTTCTTTAACGAAAGAAGTCAAAATAGAATCGTTCTGTCTAAACAATTCCAACGATGTAGCCTTGGAAAACAGTTCTTCGGTTTCTTCAAATAAGCTTGTATATTCTTGACTCGTCAACTCATTTTCATCCAAACTTAGTTTCGATGGAGATGTAGAACCAGGAGGTGACAAATACTCATCTTCAGCTTTCCTCTTCTTGGAGTTGACAATTTGAATTTTTTTTTCTATCTTCTTGGTAAATTGTGATTCAGTGGATTCTTCCTCTTCTTCAGATGAGAGATCATCTTCAAAACTTGGTGATGGAGTTTCTGTTTTAACAACCATACCATCGGTAGGTTTAGATTTCGTAACATTGTTACCGTTGACCGAATGTTTTTTTGAACAATTGATAGAAGTCAATTCCAAATCTTCCGGTCTTGAAATTCTGGCAACTTTTGTAACCGATAAGTCTAAATCAGAGTAGTCGATACCATTTCTAGACAATCTTAACAATAATTCGTTTTGAATGGATGTGAATTTGTTGTGGTTCGATTCAAAATGATTTATATGATTTTCCAAACGGCTAACATAAGCTTCAAGGTGTTCGACGTGCCTTCTCTTCTTCTCTCTAGAAGCATGAGCTGCTCTACGATTTCTCAAGATCCGCTCAACTCTTCTCTGCTCCTTCTCTTCGTCGGTTTTGGCACGCTTTCTAGGAGGTAAGCTACCAACTGTATCAAGGGATGAAACATCAATGATTTGATGTGATTCTGGTGTAGCAGGCATTGAGGTATTCATCGTATGGCTATGTGGATGTCAATAGGATGGGTATTTGTTTGATTTGATTTGATTTGATTTGATTCGGTCTGATCTAGATGAGGGAGCGGTGAACTCAAAAACTTTTGAAAAAACCGAAAGAGGGAAACAGCGGAAAGTCGGGTAGAAATATATATATATATATATATATGAATGAAGAGTCAAGAAGAAATAAAAAGGGCGATGAACGATATGAAACAACAAGAAAGGATAATCCTTTTTTAAGCTTTTTCTTGTTCTGTTGAAGAGATGAAATTGGATAACTGAATTTCAGTTTGAACAAAGAAAGACAAAGCAAAGGTCATCAAGACAAGGGAAATGAAAAGATATTTATAGACAAGGCGAAGTGTGCCTGCCTGATTTCAGGCAAGGGATTGGGCCCGGAAATTGAAATTCAGGAACGGGCCCGGAAACGGTTACTGCAGCCCACGTCGCAAAGTTTCCGTCAGCCGGATTCTCATACCCCCTATTGCTTCTCTGTGCACTGCAGGCAGCCATAACACAGACTAAAAATTACTTCTCTCTTCAATTCAATCAATGTTGGTGCCACCACCGCTGGCGCCACCAATTTTCACCGTGAATCACATGTCGGTCGTCCTGATCTTTCACCGAGTGCTGGTAAGATAGGATACACGGCATACCATGGTGGTGCATGGATGGATCACTGATGAGTCGATCTCGATTAGCAGTTGATACCTGGGAAAGCGAGAAAGGTGAAACAAAAAAAAAACTTAAAGTACACTGTTAAGCAAGAAACCTTATAGCTTAATATATTATACATGTGTACTATATATATATATATATCGAATAAAAGATAGTCTGACAGACAGATCGACATATACAGACGGATAGCTCGCTCGATTGATAGAGAGAGATTGAGAAAAAGGCATGCTGAAGATAAAACTGCACATTGATTTGCAATGTGGGCGTGGCCGGGACAAACTGGCCGGTTATGGATGGAAAATCACCCGGAGCGGATAAGGAACTTCTGGTTCGATCGATCGATACGACGATCTGCGCTGTGCACCTTCAAATCCAAATCTAGAACCGCCGTGCCGTGAGACTTCATGCAAATTTACTCTATAGCTCGATCGCTCTCTCAGAGCTCACTTGTGTTGGCTAAGTATCCAACCAACATTTTTACAGAAAACGCTTTGAAGTTGTATCTGTGAGTGCAGATTATGAATATCATTGTAAAAATATTATATCTATAATATTATATTATATAGCTACTCCGCACTGGAATCCTTTTGATGGCCTAGTAAATTAATTCTGTCGGTGCGAGACTCACTCACCACCATAGTTTGCCGTATCGGGTAATCTCTGTTCAAATTCAGTCTTCAAACACCCGTGAAACTCGCGGTGCCCGTGTCGCCCGCTACACCCAGAAATGGAACACGGTGCCCCAAAAAAGGACTCTGGCAAAGTGAAGATTTTGCCCTCACCTCATCAGTTTGATCACGCAAGGACAAAATAAAATGTTCCAGCTCTCAAGATCTTCGTTCATTAATTTTTATTACCGCCCCCTTCCATCTAAATACCGGCAATGCAAAGCGTATACAACATGCATGTGTATAATATATATATTATGGAGTGGAGTGGAGTTATATAGATCGATTTGTATTTAATCCGAATTATAACATGTGCAGTTATATACTTTTGTACGAGCTTATTAAATTGTAACTGCACTGTCTTCTCTCTAAATTAATTCGAACATTATGTCTACAATTATCCTTGCGTCTTATTCTCTTAACCAATAATAATGCTTGATGGCTGAAATTAATGGTATGAACTGAACTGTTCGATTTCATATAAAAACCGAATTTAAATTTACTCTAATTACCTATTCTCATATACAACAATACCATCTAGAAACTATACGGGTAAAGCAACAGCTCCTATACGACAATAAATTCTAACAAAGAAACCGAACAACGTACTCTTATTATGCTTCCTCAAAATTCCGAAATCCCCAAGTAATAAAACCGAAGATGTGCGTGGCCCGTACTCATGCATTAATTAAACTTTTCAAAATTCTTGGAATTTATTCTTTTTATTCTCTACATCACTTCGAACTTTTTGTGTCTCACTCACCATTTTAGGCCAACCATTTTTTTTATCTTCTATTCCCTCTATCTCTCGACCTACCTCTTTATCTGCACATATTGATGTAATATTCAGTGGTCATCGATTTCGCATTATGATATATATATATTATATTATATATATACAAAAAACACATGGATACAAGAGGGCCAGGCCTTCATTCGAATCCACACCGGGTTTCAATCCAGATCTCCAACTGCTGAAGATTCGGGTCCCTTTCTGGTGTCGCACAAATCTGACTTCATCCCTTTCACAAACTGATAGCGGAATGTGTGTTAAATTCATGCGTGAAGACGTATCTGGCTGTGTATCGCCCTTCACCTCCTTGCAGATCCTATTCACACTTTCAAACTCACCCGTTGAGCTTGCCACACAAACTCTAGATTTACAATACATTAATTGTTGAATGTATGAAGCTTTCTATATATATGTATCCCTGGGAAGGCGGATCTCGCATTTTATATGGGTCTTTGTAAATTTGTGCTGAATAAATTGAACATATAAATTGAATTCATATATAAATTTCTTTTACAAAGATATGATCGCGGAGAGGGGAAAAATTACAAAGGTTGATCCGCCCGAATGAACGAATATCTTCAGCAAGACTATCATCAAAAGAGCAGGTACAACCTTCAAAAATGGAAATCCTCTGTGAGACGGTAATGCGCTGGTCTGCATATCTTTTTAAGAAAGCTAGATTTTGAAGATTGATTTAAGAATAACGTGAGAAGAGAAAAGGAAGAGCGGATTGCCATCCTTTCATCCATTTGCTTTATTCGATCAATACTGTATATATCTATTATTGCGGACGGCATTAATCTACGAAACCCACCAACCACCCAAATTAGACTTGGTTGCAAATATAAACGGATGTCAGTAACCTGCAAATCAGTGTTGTCCCAATGAGTGAGCATTGCGCTTGCCCTTACTATACCTTACAAGGTGCCGAAATAACGACGATCAACTATAATTTCAAAGGTGCCGATATAGAGACTCCAAAAACTATAACGTGGAAGAAAGTATAATAAAACCAATTTTAATTTTCAATCTATATATCACATATATTTGCAACGGCATTAACTCAACATCTATTACATGTCAGCCTTCGTCACTTCATGTTAATCTCGATAGACCTTTGAACAAGAGTAAAAAATAGATTAAATAAAAAATAAAATTGAGATCGAGATAGAGGAGGGAGGAGAGAATAACTCCGGCAGACGCAGAAGCCAAGCCTGCTATCCGCGCCCGCGCCCGCGGCTGTGGCTGCAAACGCGGCACCCATGGTCCCCGTGCTCATGGTGGCACACCTGGGTCCGTCCCCGAGTTGCGCCTGGACCCACTCTGCACCACCCGTTCCCATATGGGTTATCTCTCCCCCTTCGAAACGAACCAGCCAAGACCGCAATCTCATGAAAGCTTCCAATTTGAAAGATACAAGAAGGGTGAAGAAGAAAAGATTAATATCGATTTTTTCGACAAAGTTGAGGAACGTTACCGTGCATCACTATAAAATTGGGGTGGAGTGGGGGTGGCGCTGCAATTATTCTAAAACTTGCAGTGAAGTGTTGCATCCTCCCTAATGCACCCATGCCAGCCAGCCATGATAACAGTAGTTTAGCTTTGTTGATTCCTAGTCTGGCAATGTTGTAGATCTCCGAATATTTTGGCATGCTTAGTTGAATTTATTTTAATTGATTTAAGTTAAATCAGGTTGTTCTCATATCAATTTCAGCTATTTGATTTGACTTTAGGTTTTTAATCAGTTATAAGAATATAGTAGTACAATTTTAAATGCAATAACCAATTGTGATTTTCCCTTCCGTTCATAAAAGAGGGAAATATTGAAAAAAAGAAAAAAATACCAGTGATAATACTAATGAAATTATTATTATTATGAACTGTAGCAGTGGTAGTAACTTCTATAACGTATATATATTACTACCTACAATATTGCCATTATTGTTATTATTTCTAGTATTATTACTGTTATTAACACTTGCGCTGTAGACTTATAATTAGCAAGCAACCAATGTCATTAAATCCCAAATCTCATATATGTTATGCCCAGTCTTTTCAACCCGGCGGCCTTAAAGCTTTGAATATCCAAACACCCAAAGACCCAACAAACGGCTTCTCGTGGCCCGGGTATTCCCTAGGGCTGAATCATCCTCACATCCTCCTAGCAATCAACCAGCCAGCCTCCCAGTAATTCTATAGTCATGCAACGAAGTTCACTCGTCGTTTTTTTCCTTCGATCCAGCCATTCTTTATTCCCTCAGGCCACCAATAACCTTCCTCCCAACATGAATACAGATTCCTACCTTAACGCAACACTCCTTCTACAATACACCAGTTATCGCAACGGCAACTCGGCACTAGTGGATAGTCCCAAAAACTGAACATCAAAAAACATCAATTCAAATTATAATAGAGCTGTAAAAGCGGCAAAAATCCAGCTCGCATGAATGCTTGACGCACCATCGAATAAATGATGGCGTCTGCATCAGCCGTGCTTTTATTATTCATATATATTACATACTGCGTAGAGCACGCAATGATAAGGTAAGAAAACTAGAGGGTGGTCAAAAAATGTTCAATTTTTTTTCTGGCAGTCAGTTGAACTCGATGGAAAATGATCCCGTCGTTGCACAAGCCACCCAACTGATCCTATCCTTGTTTTCAAGAAAATCCTCTAAGAAAGACAGAAAACTATTTCCGGCCCTCTCTCTTTTGAGGCTATACATATGTTTACACTAGGAATTATAACTCCGAAGTGTGCCTCTCTTTACTGCTTCCGTTCACATATTGTTTATCTTGCAAACTCGCATTCATCCCCTATGCTGTAATGCCTTGACAGAAAACAGATCCGAACATGCGACGATCTCACTATTCAATTTCAATATATCTCAATTACGTTGCATAAAATTCGATATATCGGACGTAAGAAAAATAAAAAGTTAATTAGGAAATGAGAAAGAATTAAGAGAGAAATTATTCAACCCGTGCTTCCCCCCCCCCCTTTTTCTGTAACTCAGAGCTCTAAACAACGTTGTCCAATTGGTTTCCATGCAAACAAGTGAGAAACCATGCCTATTCAAAATGTAGACTAACCAATTCCAATCAGGGTGCTGGACATTAGAATGTCTTCCATGCAACAAAATAATTATTTGGTACTTTAATATATATATATATATATACAAACAACCGTGTACCGTGTCGTGCATAGAAAAAGTTGCTTTGGGCATATTATTAAAACTCGTAATATTCAAAGCAAATGATTTCGAGGATGTGATTCTAAGTCCCAAGCATGTATAGACAAAAGAAAGCTTTGAAAATAGCACATAAATTCAAATTAATTCATTCATTCATATTAGATTCACAAAACGTGATCAATCTCTTCACACCCAATATCCATTTTCTTGTTTTCTCGTCCTTCATGATATTACTAACATCTCCACCGCTTCCTTCCAATTTGGAATGGGCACTTCTAGAATGAATACCCACAGATATAACACCGATTGGCCATGCTATATTTCCTATGCTTAACTTCATATAATCAGAACCTGCTTGTATGAAATCTCTGCTCTGTAAGTTGATTAATATAGTTGATAGAGTGATCAACTGATCAGCTGGTAACATTTCTCTTTTAAGTAGAATCAACAAAGGCACTAACCACTTCTTAGTTTCAGTTATTAGGTCTAATTCTGGAACCTTCTCCTTGTCATCGTCATCCTTGGAGTTTATTACATCTTCCCATACACTTAATATATATTTAATGTAATCACGACACTGGCTCGAAACCTTTGATAAGTTGCCTAAAATATCTTCTTTCCTGATGATAAAGCTAGCATCTTCCTGTTCTGCCTTTTCAGAGTCTTTCAATTCCAAACTGGCATTGACGATTTCATGTTGTATAGTTGAAGTTTCTGGTTTTGAATCTGATTCTGTTTCTACACTGTTGGACATATTAGTTTTCATCCGTTTTATCACATCGTGGTCAGATTCACCATATAATCGTATAGGCTGATTTAATTCTCTTAAATTATTTTCGGCTTGTATTAGCTCTTCACTCTTCTCATTTAACTTAGGTTTTTTATACTCAGCTGCCTCTTCAATGTGTTCAGAAACATCGTCACATTTGTCATTCTCGTCTTCCTCATCCTCTGATTCCTGTCGTTTTCTCTTAGTCTGCAGTTTCTGCAACCTCCTACTAATCTTATCGTTCTTCGCTTGGGATTGATATTCGAATTCTGTATCAAGAAAATCAGATGTCTTGACATACTTCTCCTGTTTTCCCTTCTTACTCAATTCAATGATCTTTTTCTTTTTAGAAATTTCTTCCACCAATAGTGATGAAAAATCCATTCTTAAATAATTGTTTGGTTATTGCTTTCAATATTTTTTATTCAAATCTGGTTGAAGAAGTAGTTCTGATTACAGTTTCCCGGACCATAATACACAGCAGCTTGAAAACTCCATCTGACCCTGTCATTCCTTGCAGTGTCAATTACTCCCTCCAAATTTAATTTGCTTTGCATCCCCCTTGTTATGTCATCAGGGATTTGTAGCAAGAAAGCCCAAATATAACATAATAAGACCATCCCATATCATTCTTATCCAGGGAAGGCAAAATTTGTTACAGTATAAAAGATTTTTGGGAGTATCTGTTTATGAATTACTGTAGTGGTTGTCGTATGTTTACAAAAAATATACTTGGGAGTCAGAAAAGTTGAATTTTTTCAAAAAAACCAGAAATTGTGAAGTGCTTTTTGAAGTTAACGGAAGGATACAGTAGTTTTGACATTCAACGCATCTTTGTTTAAATACATTAATAGCCAGCTATACACAAAGCCATAGTATATATTTATTGTCCTGCCATTTTCTAAAGCTCAACATCCTGGTTTACCGTCGTCTTATAGATAGCTATAGTTATATCATGTAATCAAAGCATTATTACCCCCCAAAATTCACTAAGAGGATTACTAAGAGGTAAATCACGTGAGCACAAACCGCTGTGCACATCTTTGCTGACTCCTCGAATACATTGATAGTCTTGAGTCTTTAATTTGACATTCAACTCCAGAAACACTGAAAAAAATCATAACCACGACAGTTATCTCATACAATTAGACAGATATCATTTATTTGGTAGCTGCTTTTACATAGAAGTTGTCTAATATTTATCGTTATATCAAACCATCATTTCTATTACCAATTTTTAATTAATTGACAATGGCTTCACAGGTGAACAAATCGACGACACCGTTACCCGAGAATGCTTCAATTGCCACATCTAGTACGAGTACTGATTTGCCAGCAGAAACACCGGAAACTGTGGGTGCTAAAGACGAATCTGTAGATACGGGTGTTGTTTACGATGAAGATGATTTACCCATTCCTAACGGTATCGAGGAAGTTGACGAAGAAGAATTGGAAAAAGGTGGCGAATCTTTAAATTTAGATTTTTCGGGAGCAAATAATCAAATTTGGTTAGTAAAACTACCCCCTCAACTATCACAGATTTGGAAAGATGACGATTTTTTGGATGGCAAACAGCTGGCTAATATCAAGATTCAAAAAGGTGGACCACCAACTAAGATTTTTTTGGAGTTGAATGATCAGATTGAAGAACATAAAAGAATTGACAAGGAATACGAATTGAAAATGATCAAGCCTGTCGTTGAAAATGAATACATCTTTAGTGAGACCGAATTGGATCATTTCAAGCATCGATTAATGTATAGAACCGAAGTGACACAGATGCCAGACCAACCTAAACTGAAATCATTGAATAAAGACGCACAGAATCATGCCGCTAAATGGACAAGAAGAACAAAGACTATTGAAAGACAGCGTCCGGAATCAGGTATGGGTACAACTAGAACACGAAGACAACGAGGAAAATTTAAGAAGTTTATTCCTTTTGCCAAAACGATTCCCAAAAAGACAGCCATTGTTGGAAAAATTGTGCATGAATGTCAAGTCATTCCAACTAAACTCACTAGTAACAATGCTTTAAAGCTACTGGAACAGAAGAGAAGATTGAAGCAGATGGATAAGAAGAAGACCATTAACTATATGAGAGATGAGTCTGCTGGTATAATGCAAGGAAGAGCAGGACCAAATATCCATACTGGTGCTACAATTACATTATCTCGTGAATTAGCAGCTAAGAGGGATGCAGCTAAAGCTGAAGGTAGAGCGAGTAGAATGGAGAGAGATGATTTGATGAGATTGCTGTTTAACATGTTTAACGAATAT
This sequence comes from Ogataea paraovalis, assembly GCA_030565405.1. Classification (NCBI taxonomy): domain Eukaryota; kingdom Fungi; phylum Ascomycota; class Pichiomycetes; order Pichiales; family Pichiaceae; genus Ogataea; species Ogataea paraovalis. The sequence goes on along the minus strand of JAJMBU010000004.1, from coordinate 35,884 downwards.
GAGTATTGGACGATGAAAGGTATCAAAGAAAAGACCAACCAACCAGAAGCCTACTTGAAGGAATGTCTTGAAACAATTGCTATAATGGAGAGAAAAGGTACCTATGCTTTGAAATATAGATTAAAAGATGAATATAAGAGAAGCAGAGATGTTGAAAGAAAGGAGAAAAGAGGCCTTGATGGAGATATGGATGACGGCATGAAAGATGGCGATGGTGATGAAGACGACGACGAGGATGATCTTGAGATGGAGGACGTCGCTCAAATTTAGCAATAAATATATGACAAAAACATCGCATGCTTGCTCAGTCCGTCCCTACTTTACTTCTCTTGTGGGGAGTTTCATATTTCCTGGTGTTACTCAAGAGGCGCAGACTTGTGAATTTATAAAACAATTACTCGATTAAAACAAATTACATAATAACTGTAAGATTATATCACGGAGAAAACTGTAATGGTAATCTGTAAATAATGAGGAAGAAGTATCGATTTAACGGCATGCAGGTAGAAAGAATCGTCTAGATCTGTGCCTGCCCGTTTCGCGATTGGTGCCAGAATGAAGTGGTAAAGGCTGAAGCAGTGGGTCTACGTAGTAGGGAGAGAGCGAGCGATCGGTAGCAATCTATCCTCATCACCCTATTGCGTGTATTTTTTGGTGTGTGTATTTGACTGATTCAGTGAACACACTCTTAGTTAGTAACTATTTATAGTAGACTATATTGGCAATTGAGCTGGGAATATCGGCTTCGTTTAAGAAATATTATAGAGAAGATGTCGTCTTACTCCGACACTGGGAACTCCCAAGGGGGATCAAACAGCACTGCAAACTTACCATCTTCCGCTCAAAGCGTCAATGAACAACAATCCATATCTAGCAACAACACGATAACCGCAATTGGTGGAGTTAAAGTAAACGAGAGTGACTATATTACAGCTAGCTTCACAGACAGATCCAAACAGATCACCATAGAACCATCGACTACATTGCCCACCAAGCAACCCACAAGCTCCCCTCTACTATCTTCAACGCCCCCAACAGTTAGTAAGAGCTTGATCAGAGCTTATCCGTATCTAATATTGGTGAACAGAGTATTGGGTGCTCTAACTTGGAGCGACAATATATATATATCGTTATTGCTTGTGACGACGTTAAGTATCTTCATATTATATTTTGAAAACATAATTGTTTACGTGGGGCATCTATTGATAGTTGGTCTTATATCGTTATATACCCTATTTCATTCCCAATTGGAGAAGGAACAAGAGCTGCATCCAACTTTGGATGATGTAGTTCATTGCCTAACTACCGTCAGCATAAGGGCCGACATGTTTCTTTCGCCAATCTCGTCACTAGGGTTGACGTCATACGATTTGAAAAGATTGTTGTTCACTACGATCTTTTTGTCGCCTGGTTATATCTTGATAAGTTACTTTATCTTGCCACCAAGATCCATGGTTTTAATTTTGATGCTATTCTTGTTCACTTATCATTCAACTTGGTCCAGAGTGACTAGAAAATTGTTATGGAGATCTAAAACATTCAGATTACTATGCTTTTATATTACAGGTCTAGATTTCGAATCCCAGCATTCAAATAAGAGCTCTCTATTTAAGATTGCCATGAATAAGACTAATAGAAAATTGAAAGAAGTCACAAATAAAGCTGAGGCAAAATATACAGGTCCGGTGAGATTCACATATGTATTGTATGAAAACCAGCGTCGTTGGTTAGGAGTTGGCTGGACTCCAAACTTGTTAAGTTACGAGAGAACACCTTGGACGGACGAATTTTTAAATGAGTCCGAATCACCAGAGAATTTTGAACTACCGCAATTGAATGATGATACAGGAATGTATTGGAGATGGGTTGATAAAACTTGGAGACTAGACTTGACCAACGATGGTGCATTGCAACTACCTTCATCGAAATCAAAATCTACCGCTGATCCTAAACCGGATGATGGATACATCTACTATGACAATACTTGGAAGAATCCGACTACTGAAGATTCCTTCAGTAAATATACAAGAAGAAGAAGATGGATTAGAACCGCGGAATTGGTTTCACCTAGCGATGAAAGTGACAGCGAGAACGTTTCGTTACCTTCTAATATGATGGCATCGTCGCCTATTTTGTTATCACCAACTGCATCATCATCCAGTACAGTTCCTGCTGTTGCTAGGGCTTCTTCTAGTGCAGTTAGTGACGTGCAGAACATTACTGCCACTGGCAAATTGACATCGGGCGTGGAACTAATGAGTGATACCCCAAAGATAACAAAGCGGAAAAGTTTAAGATTTGATAGTACGCCAACGATTCACGAAAACGATGAATCTTCGCTTCACCACCATCATCACCATCATCGTCATCATAGTTCTGAAGTAGTCATTGACGATGATTCTGCGGATGAAGTTGATGATGAAGAGCCTGCTTCCAATCTGAAGTTTGTTGGGAAAGGGGCAGATAAAGACGAGTAAGGATAATACACATGCAGGTTCTCTTTCTATTTTCTTTCCTACTCCAATTTATTTATGATTCTTTATGTGTTACGCTTGTATATTTGGATAGTCGTTTTTTTTGTTTATCAAGTATACAGTTTTGCTTGTTAAAAATGTTTAAATTACTTAATACTAATAGTAATAAAAATATTGATAGGGTGTTTAATTTAGAATATAACGAATCGGGAGTTGGTAGATATTATAACTCTAACTAGTCTTTGGTTTCTTAAGGAAGTGACCAAAAACTACTAAGTGAAAACTTATTGGATAAAAAATCTGTACTTTATTTGATAAAGAAAGAACATCCTCTTTTCCAACTCAGTGTAGGTCCGAGGGGAAAAGGGAGGAGATTATATAGTAGAGATTGGAGAACGTTGTGATCATTCAGATCCTTCCGGATAACGACGTCCGAGATATTTGCTTGGTTCCTATTCGTTCACTGCGTGTTTGCTCTCGACGTTCGTTCTGTTCACGACTGTCAATAAAAAGGGTAAAAAATAAACAAAACAAAATAAGTAATACCCAATCTCCTGTAGTTTGTTACACTGAGTAGGACAAGTCGCTGTAGAGGTGAGAGTGCACAGGATGATGCACCTTGCAGGCAATAGATCGCCGACAAAGGGGGTAAAAACTGGGGTAATATGGGCATATCCACGCACGATCTTATCGATAGTAACACTAGTGGATGAGATGAGAGAGGAGACACTCAGAAAATGTATATCTGTCGACCGGGTTGTAAATCGTGACTGCTTTTTTGAGAATCACATATTAGCGAAGGTGCGAGGTGTACATAGGAGGTAAAGTTTGGCCATTCTTCCTTGCACCTTTTTGTTCAAAGTTACACTATATTTGACATAATCACCCGCGTAATGCGGGCGGTTCCAAAAACTTTTCATTTTTTTCAATTTTTTTTCAGGTACACAGAGAGACAGGAGCCGGTGACTGAGTGAGGGAGAGAGTGTTTTGCTTCGGAGAGTATCCCCCTATTGGTATTAAACAGTTTTCTAGGGATCTTGCAAGTAATTGTTATACATAGTTAGAAGATTCTATTCTCTTTTTCTTTCAGCAACCATCAAAATGAAGTACATCCAATCCACTGAATCTTTAGAAATTCCAGAAGGTGTTACCGTTCAAATCAAGGCCAGAAACATCGTCGTTACTGGTCCAAGAGGTCAACTCTCAAAGAACTTGAGACACATCGATGTTACTTTCAACAAGGTTTCCGACAAGTCCATCAAGATTATTGTCCACAACGGTGACAGAAAGCACGTTGCCACTTTGAGAACTGTCAAGTCTTTGATCGCCAACTTGATCAAGGGTGTTACTATTGGTTTCAAGTACAAGATGAAATTCGTCTATGCGCATTTCCCTATCAATGTCAACATCATCGAAAAGGATGGTTCCAAATTCGTTGAAATCAGAAACTTCTTGGGTGAAAAGAGAGTTAGAAACGTCAAGATTTTAGAAGGATGTACTGCTGAACTATCCACCAACGCCAAGGATGAATTGGTTGTTTCTGGTAACTCTTTGGAAAACGTTTCTCAAACTTGTGCTGACGTTCAACAAATCTGTAGAGTCAGAAACAAGGATATCAGAAAGTTCTTGGATGGTATCTACGTCTCTGAAAAGGGTCACGTTGTTGAAGAAAATTAAATAATTGAAATTTAACGATATATTAATTTAATTTACAGTGCATACATGTACGTTTACTGATTTTGGATGTGTGTAAACAGAAGCAAAAAATAAACTAATTGCATAGTAGCTTTCAATTTAGATTATCTTTGTCTATTGTTTTCTTTAAAAATGAAGGATAATTAAAGAAATTTGTAAGTTGACTTATTAGAGCGGTGAAGAAAGAGAATAGGTTTTGAGTGACCCGCGAGTAGTAGTGACAGATGCGATAATAGGAACAAATTACCATAAGCGACTTCTAAGAATGCTCTTTGTTCTTTGTTCATTTGATGTTTCTGTTTTTTTCTTCAAATAGCCGACTTCTATATATCGGACTATGTCAGAGAATAAACTGAAAACAGATGCATTTGGCCGTAAGACATGGGATGAAGAAGAGTACGCCATACAAGCGAGAAAAAGGCATCAAAAACGACATATAGAAGGGAAACAAGATAAGCCAGCGACAAGGTTCGAATACTTTCAATCTCGTTCAGACCAAATCTCCCAAATCGACAGCTTACAAAAGATAACTTTTGTCAGCTCGTTGAATTCAAGCAGTGCAGGTTTCTTTTGTAGTATATGCAGGAGAAAGTTCAAAGATAATTTAAAATTCGTTGACCATTTGAACTCTACTGAGCATTTGGTAAAATCGGGATTCGAAGATATCAACACTGATGATAATGCAAGTGAAATTACTTTGGATCAAGTGAAAGATAAATTACAACAACTAGTTCAAAAGAGGGCATCAAATACAAATCAGGCAGGTTATATAGATTTAAAAAAACGAATTGAATTGAGAAAAGAGTTTGAGGCAAAGCAACGAGAGAAAAGAAAATTAAAACGGCAACGGAAAAAGTCGAAAAGTATTGAAGAAAAAAACTAATTATACGAACTTAATGATTGACGCTATTTAATTTTATATTTATATTTATGGTATTAAAAGTCAATCGGACGGTTTTGTCACGTAAAATTAATAAGAAACATATGTGTATTCATGGAAGTCTTGCTCCAAACAGCTAAACACTAGCAACAGTTCTATAACTAGGCAACTTGATAAGTGTATCACCATATTCATTTGAATCGTAGGCAACAGATTCATAGCTTGGCAATCCGGGTAGCATTCTAGGCACATCCTTCACAGGATTGTTGGATGTGCTAAGTGAATAGTTGTTGTCGTTATCATTATTATTATGGTTGTGGTTATAAACTAAATTATCGTAGAAGGTAAATTCCGACGGTAATATTATGTCTGATATCAAGAATCGTTCGAATGGGAGCAACAACCTTTCGTCGTTCATTAAAGTTTTTGATTTTTCTTCAATTAATTTGGTCAATCCGGAGTAATTACTCAAATATAAATTTGTCTGCAAGAGAGCCAATTTTTCATTGTTGAAATAATCCCAAATATGATCAAATTCTTCACTTGATAGTTTATCTGTTGGATTCATTAAGATCGAATGCAGAGAGTTGTGATCAGATGAGTTAAAGCTGATGACCAATCCCATGTGTCTTTCAATCTCTCCAAAAAAGTGATGGCCAAAATTTGAAGTTAGTTGAGATTTGACTTTATTCTTAACGGTTTTAATCACCGATAGCCACGAGTCGCTTCTTCTTTTGATACTTCTAGTTAAAACTGTTTTAATCAGAGAAATGTTGATCAATTCATCCAAAAAATGGGAAATGGTCACAAGGGATTCCTTAGAGAGTCCTAATTTTTGGTCTGCCGTAAACGTTAAAGAGATAAACAAATTGTATTCGTGGAACTTTTGTAGCTTGTTGATCAACTTGATAACTTTTGAAAGTACCAATTTATTGTTGCGTAACGGAGATAGATCGAAATCCAACCTTTTGATCCCTGTTGCCAATAGCAGCTGGTTGACATCATTGAACAAAGGTCTCAAAGATTGATAGTATTTGAAACTTGTATTAGAAATAGCAAAAGAAAGGGATATATTTTGGCTTTTGCTGTGAGTCAAATCTGTAACGATCTTTCTTCTTAGTACTGGGTGAATGGACGGTGTAGGTAAGATCTGATATTGCAGGTTAGGGGTATTCTTGATCTTATCGAACGAAGGCTTAATTCTAGAGTCATGTATTTCATTTGGAGTTATGGAACACAAAAAAACGGTCATCTGGTCGAAAGGTATAAAAAGGAGGTAGATGGTATGGACACACGGCAGAACACGGATAAATTTCAGAGGTGAAATAAAAAATGTGGGGGGAGGGAAGCGAATAGAAGGAGGTGGGAGAGATAGAGATGGATATACTTTCAGACGGTTAAAGGTGAAGATAAACTAAAGCACAAATAACTAAAGGAGGAATCTGAATGAAATCCAGAATATGTGGAGAAGTAGTAGGAGGAGGAAGAGAATCAAGGTGGAACGAGCCAACCAGGATAGTGTATAGCCATGTAAGTTAAGTAAACCCACCCACCCACTCACCCACGCAGGCCGAGCCGAGGCCAGACAGGCCCTCGAGAATCTGAAGAATCGAGAATCGAGAATCGAGATCCGCGCGGGTTAAATTAATACACCGACGTCAGTTAGCTGCTATAGCTATGCTACTACTACGTACGTACATATATATATAATATACCCAGTGGCAACACTGCACTGCACAGGCACGCAGGAAGACGCGGAACTGCTGGGCGCCACAGCGATTCGATTGACCGACTGCCTGCCTGCGTGGCTTCTCTCTGCCTTTCCTTACTCTGGTCACGTGTTTATGATTTTCTCCACAGTTGCTATCAAGTTTGCAGCTTGATGTTAATTGATTATAATTATTATATATTTTTTTATTTTATTTTATTTTTGCCCTCTTTGCTCGCTATTTATCCTTGTTGCCCTTTTTTCTTTGTATTTCTTTACCACTTTGTATATAAATATATATATATATATCTTGCTCTCTCCCTCTCTCTCTTACAATGACAGTTCTGGCTCCTTATCTTTACGCTTGGTCCAGAGGTGACACTCGCAACTTCCGTGTTGCCTCCCTCTCTGCTTGCCACTCCATCTACCATCTGGACACACTCACGCTCGCATTCCTAACAAACCATTCCTTTGAGGAGATTAAAGGTTGGAAAGATGAAATCCTTGGTTTTAAAGGCCGTGTCATACTCTCCATTGGTGGCGCTCAGGGGGAATACCCAGATGACAACCTATCCTTTGAACAAGACTCGTTGAATCTACTGAACTTGCTACGTTTCTTAAACGTCAATTCCATAGATTTAGATATCGAAGGTCGGACGCTAGCGAACAAACCTAAAATCCTGAAGTTGTTAAAAATGGTACGATACGTCAGAGACTTTTTTGTGAAAACTAATAGATCACTTTACGTCTCACTGACTTTACCTGTTGAATTCTCTGGCGGCCTTAATGAAGATGCAATTTGGTTGTTGAATGAGTGCTTTCAAACTAATTTTAAAATTGATATCATCAATTCGATGATCATGGATTATTATACTTCTTTGCCAAAAGGCTCCACTTGGGCAAAAGAAAACATTAGAATTTTAAACATTGTAAGCCAGCAGCTGTTCAACGTTTACAAGGGTCAAATTGATCAAACTCAGATATGGAAACTCATGGGTGTTTGCCCAATGATTGGATTCAACGATGATCACAGTGTCTTCTCGTTGGATGATTGGGAACAACTTTTGCTCTTCTGCAAGTCGAACAATATCGGTTTGTTATCATATTGGGCAATAAATAGAGATCAGGTGGGTGATTCCGTGGCAGTTGACTCTTTGAATCCTTTAAAAGACATATACAGAAGGTCGTACTCTCAAAATAAAAATTTCCAATACCGGAAAAAGGTTTTTGATATTTTCAATATTTGATATATGCAATTCACAGCTTTTATTCTATCTATTTGTCTATTTACAAGAAGTTTATAAATCATTGATATCGATCACTTTATTCACAGTTTTGAAGTAATCAACAATATCATTTTGGTCCTTATCATCACTAGATAATATCAAATTCTTAGCAACAGCAACGTCTTGCTCAAATTTAACAGCTTCTTGAATGGTATTTGGATAATTTAACAATACAAAGTTATCAACTTTTGGATTCTCTTGTTTTAAACGATCCAACTCGTCGGCTATTAATTTGGTAAATATACCAGGGGCCAATCTGTAGTTAAATTTGAAAAAACAGGTGTTTGAATCCCTATTGACACTATCCATAGTTTGTAGTAACAACGATCCGTATTTTGAATCGGCATCATCCAACTGGGCTTGAATCAATTTATTTAAATCAACAACGCCTATCTTACCTTCATCCTCAACAGAAAGTTTATTCTTCAACGTGGATAATTTGAAGTTGGCTCCAAATGGAACTAAATAGAAATGGTTGTTTTCGTCAAAGATTAGTTTTTTTCTCTTAATTGAAGACATCTGTTGTTCCCATTCTTCCTCTGTAAAACTATTCTTTCTTTTAAACATACTGCTAGCCGAATCTTGAGTATCAACTTTCTTGACAACGGCAGCAAAAATAAGAGTACCAATCAATGCAACCAAAAAAAAATATTTGACATTTGGACCTTCATCTCGACGACTATCAAATCCATAACTTCTGATTTGTCTTCTCGTTGCTAGAAATACTGGTTTCGATTGCAAATCCACTCTAGCAGTCGGACCAAATATGGAGCGTCTTAATAATTGTTTCCCAGCTATCCTTCTAAACATTGTGCTATTCATATACCATCGACAACTAGTGGCAGAAATCCATTTTGCAGTACAACGAAGCATATACATCGAGATAAACCAGTTAATAGTACCGTTCTCGATCATTAGAATCTGACGGTCAGTCATTCGGAGCGGCGCGTCGCCGCCGCATAGGAACAAACACCCGTACATTAGTTAGATAGCCGCTTCAAAATTTTTTGCTCATCTTCATGGACCTCGTAATTTCTTCCATTTTCTTTGGTGATCGAGAGACTTGAGTGAGCTCAAAGTTGGAGAGTTGTCTTTCATTCAAAGTACGATTGATAGTCACGTATAACCATTCGTTGCACAACTATATTTGAAAGATAATGTCGCTTGTCAACCTGGGTAATGTCTGTGCACATTTGCAAAACTGTACAATGGCAAAGCTTCCGTTAGCTAAGATTCCATACACAAGGCTACATTTACAGATTGCTTTAGGATTATATAAACAAGGATTTGTTGGATCTGTTCAAAGAGGTTCGATAGCTGGTCCAGATATAGTGCCTGTCGATGTGACGCCTGACAACATTTCTTCGAGAAGACTTTGGCTCGGATTGAAGTACAGAAACTCAAAACCTGTTCTAAGTGATTTCCATTTGATTTCAAAGCCTAGCAGAAAGGTTTTCTGCACGTTTGAGGAATTAAAAAGTTTTGCCAGTGGAAGAAGATTAAGATTTATTCAACCTCCACAACCTGGTGAAATCATTTTTGTTAGAACCAGAAAACAGGATATTATGACTTTGCATGAAGCAATCCAGAAAAATTTGGATGGTGAATTGTTGTGCAGAGTCAGTTAATATAAGCAGAACTTTAACAAATCGATGAAAAATACCTCGAATACAAATATAAAGCCAAAATGATAGGCATAGATATGATTGTGATATGTGGCTCGGATCCATCAGTTATAGTGTGTTCAAAGGATTATGTATATAAGGAAAGTTACGTCTTTCCTAGATACTTTTGTATATAAATGATAAAATATAAATGATAAAAATTCAATTTAATAAAATTAGCTTCACGATAAGGTGGCCTCCTTTTGTGCAATTTTATAAAACTGTAGAATTCATTAATTAGTATTCCCATATAACGGCTTAGAGCGAAACCAACTTTCACATATATACATTATAATATATACAAAACAAAGCTTTCTCTTCTCACCAACGACTAGGGTTATTAGTATCATCTCTTAAGATGCCACCAAAAGATATATTTGACCTTCTTTCGAGATCATGCAAATTAAATCAATCAAGGGTGGTGAAACCTAAGAGTTCAAAGTTGAAAGCGAGCGAAAAATCTCTTCCTAAACCTGTACCATCGTCTGTTGCAACTGAAGATTTAATTGCCCTCAATGGAGAAATCCATAAGTACAAAATATTAATACACCGCAGGAATTTTAAAATATTAGGGACACATGGTATTTCATCTACCGCTTTGAATGAGGTCATTGCACCTGACAAGTCTAAAGTAAGAATTGCTGGTTTCGATTTAGATGACACGTTGATTATGACGAAATCCGGCATGAAGTTTTCTAGATCTCCAACGGATTGGAAGTTCAAATATGATTCCATTCTAGAGAAATTTAGAAAGTTAAATATTGAAGGTTACAGCATTATCATATTTACGAATCAAGGTGGTGTTACTAACAAGCAAAGGTCAAAGAGCCTTGAAAACTTCTTGATTAAATTAACAAGCATTCGGGAATCATTTGATGACATACCTGTTCATATCTACGGTGCAACGAAAAAGTCCAAACTTGATAAAACTGGATCTAGTGATTCGTTGCATGAACTATTCAGAAAACCTAATACGGCGATGTTTCAACAGTTTTTACAGGATTATCAATTAAGTCCCAAAAACATCGATTATGAGAACAGTTTCTTTGTAGGTGATGCAGCAGGTAGGAAAGGAGATTTCAGTGATTCTGATTTGAAGTTTGCTGGTCGTTTAAAGATCAAGTTTTACACTCCAGAAGAATATTTTCTATAGATGGTAACAGAAATCCAAATTGAAAACTATAAATTGAAGGCCTCAAGATATTCGACAATTTCAAAGAGTACCAATGTACCAATCTGCGGTATGATCCACCTGAAAAAAGCTAAAACTTAATGCTTCGTATCTTGATTACATTCGATGTAAATCCGAGTACTATCACAGTTGGTACAAAGGAACCAAAACAACAAGGTGGACAACCTGCAGCACAGTCTTATTTAAAATGCTTACGATGTATGGATGTGATAGGTAGTGATCTCTCCTTTGTTTAATAATGTTATTAAATCTTCATAGTCGACATGCATGTATATAATCTAGTCAGGCTCCGCCGTACTACTAAGGAAGGGTTAGCAACTCTATCAATTTCTCCCCCATAGTACCTGCACCCCAAATTTTGACCGTTGCACTACTAGATATTAGTTAACCCATTCTTTTGAGTACGCTCATTTATACCCAATAGACATCCTTTGGCATAACTACGACCGTGATAAAAATTCACTATAAGCTTGTCATTTTATTAGACTAAATAGAAACTACAAAAGCTTTTAGCAAATAAGAAAGCCTATCATAAAATAAATCAAACAAATCAAAGAAAGTAGAAAGCAAAAAACATAACCAATAAACTCTTAAACCTGCTAAGGAAAAGGAATAGAACGCAAAATATCTGCTTCATATATCGCTAGTGCAATATCAAGCAAAAAAAACCGTTTCCCTCTTTAGTGCTTATTACCAGTAATAGTGTCAGAAACCTTTTGCAGGAAACCCTTGTCCTGATCTCTTTCAGCAGAACCGGCGGCGTGATCAAGCTTGTCGGTAACATCTTCCTTTGCTTTACCGAAAGTGCTCTTTTGAGAATCTGGTTTAACAGCCTCGGAGACCTTTGTTGAAAAATCTTTTCTGTTTGCGTCGGACATATTGTTTGAAATTGATTGCTTGTAATAATAACCAATGGTTTGATATTACGATTGTAAGAAAAGTTGAGATTTGTGAGACTCTTTGTAGAAAATCGGCGTCCTTAAATACAGTTGGACACAAATCTAGAATTCCAAAGACAATCGGTCAAAAATGAGAGCCCAACTTGCTATTTCTGTCATACTTGCTTTTTCCAAAGTGACATTGCTATCTGTCAAAAACTATAAGTGTGTACGCTCAACTATTACGGTTGCTACCATTTGGAAGTGGAGTAGCCCCGGGAAAGTAGCAATTCAATATTAGGAGAACGCCTAGTGTAGAGAAATGACTAAGAATGAGCGGTTATCCCTTTGGGTCAAAAAATCGCAATAGTGATCAGTGATCGTTATAGATTTAAGCCTGCTTCGGAGTTCCCCTCGCGTCAAACCATTCAGGTTTCAAAGGGTTTGTTTCTAGAAAATTTCCCTCGCTACAGATTAAAATTCACAAAGAGTTTACTATCGCAACCTGGTCGGCTTTATTAGCCAAATAACGTCATTGGTATGTTATTTTCGTAATTTGTGATGTAACGACTAGTTCTATAGCTAATCCCAAAAAAGTCACTATTTTGAAAACATTCTCTCAAAATCTAGAAAATATCAGTATTAATACAGACCGAAATTCTTTGAGTTGAATTGTGTTCTTAGTAGAGTTAGGAAGTTTTAATTCCTTTTTTTTCAAAAGCAAATAATTATGTGAAGCATCGGGAGCCTCTATTTCACTCCACTCCACTCCATGAGCATGGCATCGATCCGAAGCAAAACGTGGGGCAAGTTTGATCCCATCTATACTTACAATTGCCTCTTGTAATATTCTGTATTTACACGACTTTAATATTTACTCCACGCAACTTGCAAGCGTCACCTACTCCTCTCCGGAGGGACTGGAAATTTAATGTGCATACACCGGGTTATGGAAGAATTTCTATATAAGCAAATGGCTTACGTAACAAGCATTAATTAATAATAGTGAAAGACACCCTTACACGGTTTGTTTTGTCAATTTTTTTAATTCTTTTTTTTTTTGGAATTTAATTTCTATAGGTCGATCACGATTCGGTACATCAGAAGTCGAGATTGAATAGATCTAACCAGTAGAGATTTTTGAATACGGTTTATCGTTGTTTTAAACCCATAAGTCTTTTAGACACCGATCAATTGACTTTTGAAGTAAAAAGAATTAGAAATATGCCTCCCAAAAATGCGAAAAAGCTTGGGGATGGTGACTCTGAAGACGAACCAAAACTGCAAGCTATTGTTCTAACAGATTCTTTTCAAACTAGATTTATGCCTTTAACATCGGTGAAACCACGTTGTCTATTACCGTTGGCTAATGTTCCATTAATTGAGTATACGTTGGAGTTTTTAGCACAGGCTGATGTTTCTGAAGTGTACTTGATGTGTTGCGCTCATGCGGATCAAATTCAACAGTACATTGATGACTCAATCTGGGTTTTACCCTCTTCCCCATTCAAAAAGATTCAAACTATTATGTCTTTAGAATCTAGAAGTGTTGGTGATGCTATGAGAGACGTTGATGCAAGAGGTTTGATTTCAAACGATTTCATTTTGGTTTCTGGTGATGTTGTGACTAATATGAAATTGAATAAAGCCATCGCTGTGCATAAACAGAGAAAATTGGCTGATAGGGATTACATTGGAACAATGGTACTAAAAGAAGCCTCTGAGCTACATCGTTCCAGATCTCAGATTGAACCTGCTTGTTTTATTTTAGATAAGGAAACTGATAAATGTTTATACTATCAAGATATTCCTCCTGTTAGCGGAACCAAGACATCAGTTAATATAGACCCCGAAGTTTTAGAAGGAACGATGGAGTTTGTCATTAGAAACGATTTAATTGATTGTCATGTTGATATTTGTACACCACAAGTTCCAACTATTTTTCAAGAAAACTTCGATTACCAACTTCTGAGAACTGATTTCGTTAAAGGTGTTTTGAGCAGTGATTTATTAAAGAAACATATTTATGCATATATTACAAAAGAAGATTATGCTGCAAGAGTAGAAAGTTGGCAAACTTACGATGGTATTTCACAAGATGTTATAGAGAGATGGTGCTATCCGATTGTTCCTGAAAGAAATATGCTTTCTGATCAGACCTACTCATATGAAAGTAAACATATCTACAAAGAACATAACATTAGACTTTCACAGTCATGTAAGATTCAATCTGCAGTTGTCATAGGTGCTGATACATGTATTGGTGATGGATCTGTTGTTGTTGCCTCTGTAATTGGAAGAGGCTGCCATATTGGAAATAACGTCATCGTTGAAAATTCTTACATTTGGGATGGTGCTAGAATCGAGGATGGCTGCATTGTGAAGCATTCGATTGTGGCCGCTAATGCTGTGGTTTGCAAGAATGCAATGTTAAACTCAGGCTCTGTCATAGGTTTCGATGTTGTGATTGATGAAAACATCGTTATTCCAAACGATACGAGGGTGACTAGAACTCGTGTTAAAAATTTAAGCGACAGTACACTTATGTCCAGCGAATTTGAAAGCTCAGAAACCGAAGACTCAGAAAATTCAGAAGATGAAGTTGGAGAATTGAAAACTATCAGCACCCATGATCCTTCGGTCGTTGGTGCCAATGGTCTTGGTTTCTTGTATGAGGATGAAGACGACGACGAAGATGTTGGAAGAGGATATAATGGAATAATTTACCAATTGGCTAGTCTGAATGTTTCTGATGTCTCTATAGCTTCGACAACTGTTGCTCATCAACATAAACGTAAGAAGAGAACACAGTCTAGTGTGTCTGGTTACTTGACTGAAGATGACGAGGAAGAATTTTCAAAGGAGGCTATCGCCACTGTCGAAAGGGCATTGGAAAATAATCATGACATTGATACTGCACTATTAGAATTGAATACTTTGAGAATGAGTATGAATGTTACCTATCATGAAGTTAGGGAGGCTACTTGTGTTGCGTTGCTTAAACGTATTGATCATTTTATCAAGACCCAGACGTTGGGTGTTAAAGATGCTACTGAAAAAGTATTCAAGAGGTGGTGCTCATTATTTAAAAGACAAGTCTTTGATGATGCTGATCAAGTAGATCTATTGATGACATTACAGAAAGCGTGTTCTCAACTAGACGAAGAATACAATTCTTTGGTGTTATTGTACTCTTTGGTCGTACTCTACTACGATGAAATTGTTGAAGAAGAAAATATATATAAATGGTGGGACAGTGAAGGTAGTCAATCTTCAAGTAAGGTTAAAGACAAAGTTGAAAAATGGATACAGTGGTTAAGAGAGGCAGAAAGCGATGATGAAGATAATGATGAAGATGACGACGAAGAAGAGGAGTGAGGGGTTGATGTTGAATCATTTGGCTATAGGTAGAACACTACAAAAGCAGATATATAGATATAGGTATATGTAATAGATATATTGCTCTGTAAGGACTGGCATCAGTTAAGTACAACGGTAACAATATTAATGTAGCCTTACTGATTGATATATGCTCATGCCATATTCAACTTTTCTTAATCGGATAGTAGTTACTTGGTGGCAGTTCATGCTTTTCAGAAAACGTATACTTTCGAATACACGTAATAAATAAAAGAACAGACAAGATCAAAGATATATATGCGGTAATTGGGGGTTTTGATGATCCGTCTGAATTAAAATCAAATAATCATCACTGCCTGGAGCAAACGCCAAACTGGGTTGACACGTTAACACTAGTATGTCTAGCCCTAAGTAATTAGGAACTAGCAGAAGTGCCTATACCTCCAACTTGCATTTCATTCTGTTTCCAGCGTCGAAATATTTGGTATCTTTTCTTAGCATTTATCCTAGTGTATTCAGGGTATTGAGCCACGAGGAGAAAGCACTATAGCCATACACCCTATAAATATTCACCACTGGTTGTCGCACGACTGCGAGCCAGCGGGGCGAACCTGTGAAGTGAATTTGTTTACTACTGCCAAACCTTCTTTGTTCCTTATCATCTGGAAAAACAATAGGGTCTGCCAACCAGGGTGCTATATATTTTACCATAAAATTGCTTTAGCTTTAAGCAGAATCTCAGGACCGGTATTTGGTTCGAGAATATATTCCGCTTTAGAAGTACTACAATTTTGGCTTTGTGCATCTTTATTCTTTCACCCCACTATCAAAGGCTTATTTATCATTGCTGGATTCAAAAACAATGAACATGTCGGATAATGAACTTGAGTGTGAAGAAACCGATGGATCTCATAGCAATTTTGATCTAAAGTACTCGTCCACTGCATTCTTTGATAATCTCAATGCGCCTATATTTCCTTCAACGATATCCAGTAGTGGTGGTAACCTAAGCTCGTTACCATCGACTGGAAGTAGGACGAACTTAGGAATGAAATCCTCCTCTCAATCATCAACATTAGATAAGAAACTCCCAGTCACAAATATAACTGATTTGCATTTGGTTACTAAAGCAGATGGCATTATGGGTAAAGTGAACTTATACCTCCAAAAATTGAATGAGAAGAATGGTATTGATAGGAGAATGGTAACCACAAATCAATTTCTAAATGATGATCAGTTAAACATTGCTCTTAAAGCGGGAGTATACTTAGACCCAAACTCTATAGATCATAAGGGGTCCATTAAGTTTTTTGATGAGCTATTAAAGGACTACAAGTTGCTAAAGAAAGTTACTTCTGATGAAGCTGATATCATTAATTCATATTTTCTTGAACATAGAAAGACTGCAGAGCAATTTATTCTTCGGTTCACCTCATTTGTCAGTATCGGAAGTTTACTTAGGTTGATGAATACTTTGTACATTTTGAGCGGGAATAATGTTGATGCATCAGCAAACACATCCAGAATATTTGACTACGCAAGCAAGAAAGCCTTTTGGGAATCGAGGCCATCAACATTACCACTTGGACTGCCCAACATTTTATATCCACAGAAGATTATCACCTTCAAGGATGAACAAGGAATTGGGTTGCTATACCATTACAAGGGATCACCATCTGAAACAGCTGCATTATCATCCATTTCGCTCAACCCTAAAGACGACCTTTTAAAGATTCTTCGATATGTAATGAAGATATTGAAAGTAATTGAAACGATTCATTCGTATAGCATTGTTCATAATTGTTTGAATCCACGTGATATTTTTATTGATAGATCAACAGATGAAATATCGGTTTCTGGCTTTGAGTTCTCCTTCTCTGTGAATTCAGAAACAGTGATTCATAGTTTCAGAGTTCAAAATAAAGCTGCTTCAATGAGTTACATCCCATATACGGCACCTGAAAACTTTGATTCAAACAGATCTGTGAACCGCACTGCAGATTTCTACAGTATCGGTGTAATAATGTACGAATTGTTAGTTGGAAAGCTCCCATTCAAATCTGAAAATAGTTTGAAGTTAACAACGATGCATCTGGTTCATAATCCAATTCCTCCTCATATATCATCGCCTTTCATCAATGAGAAACTAAGTTCTTTAATTATGCGATTACTGTCAAAGGAGTCAAAAGACCGAT
Organism: Ogataea paraovalis; assembly: GCA_030565405.1. Lineage (NCBI taxonomy): Eukaryota > Fungi > Ascomycota > Pichiomycetes > Pichiales > Pichiaceae > Ogataea > Ogataea paraovalis. The sequence continues at coordinate 18,552 of JAJMBU010000004.1, read as the reverse complement.
ACTCCGATGCTGGGACAATTATTTCGGATCTTTCAAACATCTACAACTTACTGGCGTCTGGCAAAAGTCCTCCTATAGTACCCAAGCCATGCTCAGTGAGTGCGGAGTACAGTATACCGACGAGCTTGATTGGGCACGGGGAAATCTATAAGAAACTAGAAGCAATCACTATGATTCAGGGATTTAGCTCGGCGGTCTTGGTAGGAGAGTTTGGGGTTGGTAAGACGAGATTACTCAATGAAATCAGAACAATGGCCTATGAGCACAGATCATTTTATGGACTTTGGAGATTACACAGGTTCAAGAAAACTGCTTTAATGTTTGAAGGGCTTATGGACATCATAAAGCAGATAGTATCCCAAATATTGTCTGGCCGTAAGAAGGATATTGTTCTTTGGAGACATGCGATCACTTCTTCTGTAAAGTCTGACTTAACATTACTCTTTCCCTATGTTCCCGAGCTACAGTACCTACTGGGCGCTAGGTATGAGCATTTTAAATCACCATATACGAACTCCTCCGAGTTACAGGCTGATTTTGCATTGAAGTACAGTATCAGAATGCTGTTTGCTTTGTTTAGTAGGCATGGCTTGATTATAGCTTTGGATGATGTTCAGTGGATTAATGTCAAGGAAAATGACATACTTGAAGAATTTTACTATTTTTTGATCCAGGAGAATGATGGTATTGAATTCAAAATTACCTTAGTTTCAGCTTATCAGGTTCTTGGTAATTCGTATTACACAGATGCTCTTCCATTAGAAAAATTTATGAATGGTAGAGTTCAACATGAGATAATTGAAGTTCCACCTTTGTCTTTTGAGGGCCTAGTTGAATTTGCAAGGTTGACTTTACAAGCTGATGCCTCATCAAGAGCAATTTATGCGATAGAGAACAATTGTCTATTTATGGAAGTTGATGACTCATATATGGCCTCTCAGTGTGCCCAAATTTCCAACAAAGCTGCAGATTTCTTGATGAAAATTACCAAAGGTAACTTCCTGTTTGTTATCCTTGTTCTTCGTTCTTTATTTTATACTGGTGCTATCCAGCCGCTGCATAAGATTCAAGTTGGAGATAAAGGGCAATCCGTGACCTTATTGGATCTGAAATATGAGCTTCTTGAAAATATTGAATTTTGTGAAGATGTCTCTGACTCAATGGCATCTCTAGTGGGTACTTTGTTCGAAAAAACAGTTTCTGAGATCTTGAAATTTGCTGCTTGTATTTCGCGTGCTGATGCATTTTCACTTGCAGATTTATATGCGGTTTCCGGTAATTCTTTTGAAAATGTCTGCTCAGTGGCCTATACTGCCTGCCAATTATCTATTTTCACACCGTTGGGTATTGGATACAAACAACCTTTCCATTTGTTTGACGATCCCGATTTTGGCTTAGCTGGGTTTTCTGCTGAAGAAAAGCAACTGTTAATATCTTCAACAATGTTTCAATTTTCACACGAAATGTTTCAGGAAGGCCTTTTAAAAATATTGGAAAGGGAAAATGAACTCGAAACTTTCCATAATTTATGTGGTGTGCGATTATATGAAAAGGTTAAAGTAAAGGGAAGCTCTCATTATTACAATATTGCTTTTCATTTTATCCAATCTTGGAAAATTGCAAAACCGGAACAGTGGTGTATTTATGCTGATGTGTTGATGACTTCTGGTTGCTACGCTTATAAGTCCTTTGACTTCAGTTTAGCTTTGAAGTATTTTGAAGTTGCAAAGCATTTTGTAGATTCATTAGAAATCAGGAAGCTATTGGATCTAGTGATTATTAGTATTGGTACTTCATTAGGTGATCATAAATATTGTTTGAGCTTTGCTGATGAAGCTTTAAAAATATATCAAGATGAAGAAGACAAGGCTCAATTTTTTGCCGCCAAAGGTAAATCGTTATTTGCCCTGGGGAGATATCCAGAAGGTTGTAATATCTGTGTTGAGGCGCTAAAATTACTTGGTGTTCATATCGATTTGTCTAAGGACACCGAAAACGGTCGGAAGCTTACCGAGCTAGTCTTGAAGTTACCGTCCTCATATAGTGAGATTCGAAAACTTGGAACTATGCCACTGGTTACAGACGAAAAGGTGCTATTAATCCAAGAGATTTTCAGTCACTTGATTACTCCCTGCGTTATACAGTTTAAATATAACACCATGAAATTAATTGCTCTCAAATCTGTTTTATCCATGATAGAGCATGGTGGGTCAGCTTTCTGTTCTTGTCCTTTAATAATTTTGTCAAGCTTGCTCACTACTCATGACTCCACAAAAGGGTTGAAAAAGGCAATCGAGTACTGTAAGTTATCGTTTCATTATTTGGAATCTTCATCCACAGGATCAATTGAACAATATATTACTACCTATCAATGGTATTGTTGCACAATTGGTTCCATTTTGGAACCATTAACTTCCATTGTGAAATACTATGAGTTGTATGTGACATCATCCAAAGCTCATTTTATGCTAGACAATCTTTCACTGCGAAGTTTTGCGCTAAGATTCAAATTTTTATGTTGGTTAAGCTCAGGTCTTAGTGTATTCCAAATTGGTCAGAAGGTTCAAAATATTAGTTATAGAATGTTCAATGATCAAGATGACAGGTCAATTGTAGATCCACTTGTGGAATTGACTATGGATCAATTGAACTTATTTTCGGGTGGTGTTGATCCTGAAACTATCCTCAAGAAGAAGCGTACCCTGTCTGATAAATTATCAGGTATGGACGACTTTGGTTTAGGCTTGAACCTTCACATTTACACCTTGATTTCATGCTATTTGAATCAAAAATTCTCTCAAGGGCTTCGTATTTTGGTCGAAGTTATCATGCCCTATAATGAATCACTACCGATTTCAATTGCTTATAGATATATCTGTTTTTTTGGTGCCTTAATTTTGTGGAAGGCTCCTCGTGAAGGATTAAGCTCTGCAGAAAAGATTAAGAGAATGGATTTGATTAAGAAATTTAAATCTGATTTGCACCTTTTCGCTGAGGTCAACCCTGTTTCTTTCAAAGCACATTACTTGCTGATTAAGGCTCTCACTTCTCAGGATAAAGCCCCTCAGGTCGACATTTTGGACAGCTTTGAACTTGCAATAGAAAGCGCCACCAAGTATGGGCTTAAATTCGAGGCTGCGATTGCCAACGAAGAATGCGGTTACTGGTTGAAATCTGTCTCTAGCAACAAAAGGAGATCCGTAACATTTTTGAAAGCTGCGGCCAAATTGTATCATCTGTGGGGTGCTGATCAGAAGGTGGTTCGTTTAAAAGAAGAATTTGGCACCACTCTAGATTTTGTAACTGATTTCACCAATAATATTGATAAATATTCTGAAGCTTCTACAGACTCTCAATCAGACTCTCAAACTTCCAACTCACAGCAGCTGAATGTTGAATTGATCACCGATATACATAGATGGGCAGGTGCTTCTCAGTCTAGCTCTCATGTAGGACCCTCCTCTTCAAAGAATGAATTCAAGTCCCCAGATGGCCTTAACCAGTCAGTTTCCAAAAGATCATCTTTAATCATTAATGAACAAGATGGGTTGCACATGCCGACGGATGTTACGAGCAGTGAAGGTGATGATGAAGATAATGAGTTGATTATGAAGACATGTGTTGATTTATCCGAATATGGCGATTATAACTCCATTGTTCAAAGATTACTGACAGTTAGTATGCTCTTTATGGATGCGGAATTTGGTTGTTTAATTATGATGGATGATAAAGGAAAACCGTATCTTGAAGCTTTGGGAACGGTGGATCAGATCAAGTTTTTAAACAAGGAAACTTTGGAATCGCGAGGCGATCTATGTCCCGTTTCGTTGATTAATGAGGTTCTAACTTCCGAAAACTATATCAATCGTCAAGATGACAGGCTCTTTTTCGATTCAACATTTACTCGCAATGATAGTTACTTTGAGTACAATGAATGTAATGCCGTTTTGTGTTTACCATTAAGGAACCAAATAAAGGTTTGTGGTGTCTTGTATTTAGAAAATCAACAGATAACAAAACACGATTCCTTTGATCGAAAGAAAATCAATTTGCTCTCGTATCTATGCTCGCAGGCAGTTATTTCGATCGAGAAAGTGAAGCTCTATAACCAGATGGATATTGCGAAAAAGGCAGCTGAAGAAGCGACTGCTGAAAAGGCAAGTTTCTTGGCCAATATGTCACATGAGATCAGAACTCCGTTCAACTCATTACTATCTTGCGCAATTTTTCTAATGGATACATCGCTAAATGAAATTCAAAGGTCTTATGTGGAAACGATCAAGAGTTCTGCTATGGTGACATTAAGTATTATTGATAGTATCCTAGCTTTTTCCAAGATTGAACACGGGTCAACCACTCTAGATTATCAGCCATTCAAATTAAATGAATGCATTGAAAGTGCACTGCAATTGGTCTCCGAGCAAGCAGCCACCAAGGGTTTAGAGTTGGTTTTTATGGATAAATGTGAAGGCGTGGATAATGTGTATGGTGATATCACAAGAGTTCGACAAATTATTATTAATTTGCTAGGTAATGCGGTCAAATTTACACATGAAGGGCACGTGCTAATTGAGACATCGGCAATCAGAATTGGTGACGAAAGATTTGAGTTCAAGATTGACGTAGAGGACACAGGAATTGGTATTCCAGAGAACTACCAAAAAATGAAGGTTTTCAGGGCTTTTAGTCAAGTTGATGGATCAAGCTCGAGGGAATATGGTGGTTCAGGACTAGGGTTGGCCATTTCTAAAAAGCTTGCTGAATTGATGGGTGGTGACTTAAATTATGACAGTGTCGAAGGTAAAGGTTCGACCTTTCATTTTACCTTCACTACAAAAGCAGATATTCCGCTTAAAAATCATATTTCTGAATTCAAAAACAAAAAGGCTATCATTTTTGATACATTTGAATTGAACGGGTTATCATTAAAAAAATATTTAGAAAGTCTGGACTTTAGTGTTGAAGTGTCGAAGGATCTTCACATTGCCCATCAAATATTAAACAATGGCAACGCCAATATCGTATTCATTAATGCTAAGATGATTGAGATAGACCCAAATTACAGTTGGAGTTTGAAGTCGGAAAACCCCGAGACAACATTTATCTTGACCAGTACTTTTGGTACCACCTTACCGCAAGATCTTGCAGGCAAAGGGTTATCTTCTATTTTGTTATTACCGTTCCAACGAAGCAAGTTGCTTGAAATATTGCATATGTCTATTTCAAAGAAATCACCATCCATTAGCATTGCAGATAAAAGTGCGGAAATTCGTAAGCAGCAGTTTAATAATGCAAAGCTAAGTTCACTGGGTGTTAGCTACCCACTTTCAATTTTACTTGCAGAAGATAACATGGTCAACACTCGTGTGGCCTTGCAGCACCTCAAGAGAATGGGATATCAATCTGATCATGCGAAAGATGGTGTTGAAGTTTTAGAGAAATGTGCCAGAAAGATTGCAGATGGAGAGAAGATGTATGATTTGATACTGATGGACTTACAAATGCCCAGAAAAGATGGGTTTGAAACAACAATAGAGCTAAAGGCTTTGTATGGAAATGCTGTTCGGGTTGTTGCTTTAAGTGCCAATGTTTATTCTGAGGAGAGAAATAAGTGTCATGAGGTTGGAATGAGTGGGTTCTTGAATAAGCCGCTACTACCTGATGCATTGAAAGACGAACTGATCGCTACTTATCATGGTACAATAAGTAACGATTAATGCAACTAACCTTAACTATGCCACCTATATATATAATATACTAAATATGTTATGACCTGTAACTATAAGACCAATTATGACTGATACCATAAATAAATTATAAATATATAATCCTAATTCTAAGATGATCCTTCAGAGATCCCATAATAAACAAATTAATAAAGGTTACGTAATATATAATATAATACATATATAAATTAGTTAAAATAATTGTTATCGTCGATCGCACGCGATCGATCTCACAACATCCTTGCACCCATAATTGTTGCATCTGCCAACAGATTGCCGTGCATTCTTTATCTTGGGTTCTCACCTTCCTCAAGCGACGTTTGTCTACACAGGAATGGTGGTCTCTGGCCGATGATTATCTGGGTTTCAAAGATCTCCTCTTCGTTTTTGCGGTTCTGAACTGACTGGTATTAGACACCATATTATTACTCTATTTTCACTTTGAGTCGAGCACTATCTCAATTATCTTTCCCACCAGCCCCGTTTTGTGTATTCCGTTTTTTCGTCACACGAAGCACAGCAGAAGCACATATCCCATTCAAATATAATTTCTTCGTCTACTAGAAGTACGTATGCCAGAATTTTGCAACATTACCGAATTTGAAATGACTGATAGAAATGCTGTCCCATGTCATGTTTCCCATTTAATTTTTTGATATTCTGTTCTCTCTTTTGTTGTCAGTTGGCGTCTGTTCACCATGCAAAAGAATCTATTTTAAAAGCAAAACAACAAAAAAGAAAAATTCAATGCATCTACAATAGGGGGGAATATGTAACTACTGTTGACTTTATCAGATATCATCAACCGAAGCAAGTGATATTATGGTATCGTAGTATCTTTGAAAACTACTGGAGAAGCAGGCAGGGTAGCATTCCGATCAACTTCACGCGTTTTTTTATACCAACGAGATGGATTACTAACATTTTTCTCTATATATAGCTTCATACTCTCCACGAAATGTCTACTATAAAATGTGTTGTTATTGGAGATGGTGCAGTTGGTAAAACATGTCTATTGATCTCGTATACGACTAACCGCTTTCCAGAAGATTACGTTCCAACTGTCTTTGATAATTATGCTGTTACCGTTTTGATTGGAGATGAGCCATATACGGTGGGCTTGTTTGATACTGCTGGTCAGGAAGATTATGATAGATTGAGACCACTTTCATATCCCCAAACAGATGTATTTTTGATCTGTTTCTCAGTGGTGGTTCCTTCATCTTTTGATAACGTGAAAGAAAAATGGCTTCCTGAAATTCTTCATCACGCTCCACAAGTTCCCTGCTTAATAGTTGGTACCCAAATCGATTTGAGAGATGATTCTACTGTCATTGAAAATTTAAATAGGCAACACCAGAGACCAATCACACCTCAACAAGGTGAAAGACTGGCTAAGGAATTGAAAGCCATCAAATACGTCGAATGCTCCGCTATGACCCAAGCTGGTTTAAAAAATGTTTTTGACGAAGCGATTGTTGCTGCTCTCGAGCCACCGGTGACCAAAAAAAGCAAGAAATGTACCATCCTATAAACAATTCCATCTTCATCTATATATCCTGTGAACAAGCATAGATTGCATACCATTTCAAAAACATGCCTTATTTGTGCAAGTGAAATTTCTATTTGTATCTACTGTTTTCTACTATTATTTTTCGAACTTTCTTTAGTTACCTTTTATCTTCACTTACCTTAACTATTGTTTCACTTTTGAGTATTATTATAATATCAATTCTTGTTGCCTGTCGTGATTTTCCTTCTGAAAGCAAAAAATGAAAGAAAGAAAAAACTGTAGTAGATATCTGTTCGTAGACAACACCAGTTTCAAGGCCAGTGTGCCTCGACAGGTGGTGAGACGTATTATTACCCCGTCAATACTCTGATTCCACTGACTGTGGTGTATTTGATCCGTGATAGTCCTGTTATTCAGTTCCAACTTTCGACTTGCCAGTAGAGAGGTACGTGTGGAGTAAGTAAGTAAGTTACCCGGCAGAAGTCCAAAAAAAATTCTGCCTTCGGGGGCGCCGTCTTCAGCTGGTGCCAGAGCTTCACGCGTTGAACCGTGATCCAGCTGGGAGGTATAACAGAATAGCATATACTCCTTCTCCAGTTTGAAGCACTCTTGCTTCTCAATTTGGCGTAAAGATATAGACATATATAGATTTTCACTATGTTTTCGGCTGCTCGTTCAGATACTTTATTTTTAGGTGGTGATAAACTGAGTGGTGATGATGTTCGTAACCAGAACGTGTTGGCAACCCAGGCTGTTGCCAACGTTGTCAAGTCATCTTTGGGACCGGTGGGTCTAGACAAAATGCTTGTGGACGACATTGGTGATGTGACAGTCACCAATGATGGTGCTACTATTTTGTCCCTATTAGATGTGCAGCATCCAGCAGGTAAGATCCTTGTCGAGTTGGCTTACCAACAAGATAGAGAAGTGGGTGATGGTACCACATCGGTGGTTATCATTGCTTCAGAGTTGTTGAAAAGGGCCAACGAATTAGTGAAAAATAAGATTCATCCAACTACGATTATAACAGGTTATAGACTTGCTTTGAGGGAGTCAACTAGATTCATAAACGAAGTGTTATCACAACCGGTGGAGTCACTAGGTAAAGACACCATGATCAACATTGCAAAAACCTCTATGTCATCGAAAATTATAGGTCCTGATTCTGATTTCTTTAGCAAGATGGTAGTTGATGCAATGCTTGCAGTGAAGACCACCAACACTAAGGGCGAGACTAAATATCCAGTCAAGGCTGTGAACATCTTAAAGGCTCATGGTAAATCTGCTACTGAGTCGATACTAGTGAATGGTTATGCTTTGAACTGTACTGTTGGCTCTCAGGCTATGTTGAAGAAAATTACCGGTGCTAGAATTGCTGTTTTAGATATTAATCTACAAAAGGCTAGAATGGCAATGGGTGTGCAGATCAACATCGACGATCCAGAGCAATTGGAAGAGATTAGAAAAAGAGAATATGGTATCATTCTTGAAAGAGTAAGAAAACTAATTGATGCCGGTGCTAACGTTGTTCTAACTACTAAAGGTATCGATGATTTATGCTTAAAGGAGTTTGTTGAAGCCAAGGTGATGGCAGTTAGACGTTGTAAGAAGGAAGATCTCAGAAGAATAGCCAGAGCTACTGGTGCTACTTTCATAAGTAGTATGTCTAATTTAGAAGGAGAGGAAACTTTTGAATCGAGCTATTTGGGATATGCTGAGCAAGTTGTCCAAGAGAAGTTTTCAGATGATGAATGTATTTTAATCAAAGGAACAAAAGCCCACTCTTCGTCTTCGATTATTTTAAGAGGTGCCAACGAATACTCATTAGATGAAATGGAAAGATCCATTCATGATTCATTGTCAGTTGTTAAGAGAACGTTAGAAAGTGGCCACGTCGTTCCAGGTGGTGGTGCTGTCGAGTGTGCCTTAAACATTTTCTTGGAGAATTTTGCAACAACTGTTGGTTCTAGGGAACAGTTAGCAATTGCTGAATTTGCAGCAGCTTTATTGGTAATCCCTAAGACATTGAGTGTTAATGCTGCTAAGGATGCCTCCGATCTTATAGCCAAATTGAGATCGTATCATGCTGCTTCACAACAAGTTTCGAACGCCGATACAAAGAGAAAAAACTATAAAAACTACGGATTAGATTTGTTAAAAGGTAAAGTTGTTAATGAAGTGACTAATGGAGTTTTGGAGCCTACTGTTTCAAAAATCAAATCTTTGAAATCAGCATTGGAAGCATGTATTGCCATTTTAAGAATTGATACCATGATCACTGTGGATCCAGAACCTCCGAAGGAAGATCCACATGGTCACTAAGAAGATTTTGTGTATATAAGTGTTTAGACCCTGATATTTACTTTCCTTTATTGAAGAATAAGCTAATATATATAAATCTATGTATATCATATGGCTGCATTACATTCGTGTTTTCTGAATTGATCTTCAATGAACTTCGGTACCGTGATTGCCACCTCCGATACACGCCCGTACTTGTACACCATATCTTCAATCTGTTCAAGTTTTTTCCCATAGGCCAGACTGGGTTTTTTATAAAGATGTCGTGTATGCGTAGTGTGAGTAACATTATTAGCTTTTTGATTATGTAAGCACCCAAAAGCTGAAAAATCAACAGACTTTGTCGGTATACGAGCGCAACGAACTATTTACAAACCGTAAACGAGGTAAACGAATACCCACCCCATTTCCCTTAATAGCTATTATCCAACTGCATTTAGCTTTCACTTTTTATACTGTGTATTCGATATAGTGTTATTAACCTCTAAAACGATCACATTCCTTGGAAAATTAAGGCGCTAAGAAAGTGAGCGGTAAATAGTATCTATATTTTCAACAAATAACTATTCATCAGTCTGAACGCTACCGATTGTAGGCATTTTTGCTACATTCAATTTTCAACAATTTTATGTGAGTATAAGTTACAAAAAGTCGATATAATAATGATTGGAGATGCTACAACTTTTAACAAGGTGATGAATTCACAACAGTACAAAGTGAATAAAAGATCTACCGGGAAGAGAAAGTTCCACAAGAAGAGTAGAAAAGGTTGCACAACATGCAAGAAGAGAAGAGTGAAGTGTGATGAATTCAGACCGACGTGCAAAAACTGCGATCGTATGGGGATTGAATGTGTATACAATATCGCGTTGTTGAGCCAGCAGGAAAATGATCAGAATGAGGACATGGACGACACTGGGGCCGACTCTAGATCATATCTGATGAAAAACGAAAATAACGACCATATTCAGCAACTACGGCAGCACCAGCAATACCATGAGCAGAATCAACGAATCGAAATTCATCAAGACCAACGAAAACTAAAGGATCGCCATCAACGTTCTGCTTCTCATCCAGAGCTTCGGAACATTCATCGTCATTCTTCTTCATCAATCATTCCTCCTGGTATTTCTGACCTTTCCGGCGTCTCTTCATCTAACCAAAATTACGGTTCATCGGTCTCATATCCAGTTCCTCCAGCAACCTCAGATCCACAATCGGAACCCAATTTGTCTCCAAATATTATTGGCGATGTTCCGGCTCCAATGCCAACTTCTAGCGCATCGTTACCAATATCTTACGACTCCACCCAGCAGTTAAACATGTTAGATCTAAAATTGATGTATCACTATACTACTAAAGTGTGGCCTACAATCACGGAGGCTGGTATTTCAGATTCTAAGATCTGGTCTGAAGATATTCCGATGTTGGCTTTTAAATACCCATTTTTAATGCATTCTGTGTTAGCATTCTCTGCCACTCATTTGTCGCGAAGTGAGCGTGGTTTGGATCAATGTGTTACATACCATAGGGCAGATGCCTTGAGGTTATTAAGGGAAGCAGTTCTGGAGATGTCACCGGATAATACAGATGCTTTGGTTGCTGCAGCTTTAATTTTGATTATGGATTCATTGGCCAACGCATCTTTACCAACTTCTACTTCGCTAAAATCCTTACCACCATCTGCTTGGATTTTCCATGTTAAAGGTGCTGCTACAATCTTAACAGCTGTTTGGCCTTTGAGTGAGAAATCAAGATTTTACAAGTTCATTTCGGTCGATTTGGGTGATCTAGGAGATATTGAATATGATTTGATAAGCGGAGAATTGTCTAACTCCGCAAACTCGGGATCGTCATTTGCTTCCCCTTCATCCTCCTCTTCTGCTTCCGCAACGTCCAAAAATAACAATTCATCCAATGCGCCATCGTCATCCGGCTCGAAACCTGGGTTTGACCCTCAAATGATGGCAAGTATGGCTAATTCCACAGATATGAAACAGAAATACTCATCAATTCAGTGTTTTGATGAAGAGATCAGTGATATGTTCCCACTTCCATATACGTCACCCTATTTACCAACTTTGGCGTACATGGCCAAGCTACATATGGAACGAAACAAGAAAGATTTTATCCTTCGAGTTTTCGCATTTCCAGCATTGCTAGACAAGATCTTTTTGGGCTTGTTAATACACTGTGATTTAGGAGCTATGAGGATAATGAGATGTTATTATAAGTTGTTGCGAAACTTTACCGAAGAGATGAAGGAAAAAGTTTGGTTTCTTGAAGGTATGTCTTCTGTTTTGCCTGTTGATGTTGAGGAATATGCGGGAGGTGGTGGTATGCATATGATGCTGGATTTCCTTGGGGGTCCGTCGACGACCCAGGATCGTGGTATGAATCCTGCTGCCAGTATTGTCCAACCTGGTTTGTTGGATACAAGTAACCTTCCGAGCTCATCGATCACCGACAGTCTAGGATTAAGGGATAATGGTGATTTGGAAGATGATGCTAGTAGTTTCATGGACGTGTAATCAGATATATATAATATTTTTATGCCACCTCTGTTTCTTTGCTAACACTTTTAATTTGGGCATATGTGGAGCTTTTGTCATATTTGATATTCAACTTTCATTTCATATATTTTTGTACATATACATCCATACATCGATTATGTTTTAATCCATTGACCCTTTAGTTTAACAGCTCTTAATTTAGACTGTTTTCTAGAAAATGGAAAACTAAGTAAAGTCGCAAATACAAAAAAGAAGATATATGTAAGACAAATAAAAAACGAGTCAATTTTGGAATAAATGGCGACATAAGAAGATATCAAATCTTTTGTCTAGCAGTGCCATCCCGATCTCTGACAACTCCAAGTTCTAGTAGTGTGGCAAAAGCTCTTCCAAAATCATTAAAGAATCTTTCGCAATCGCCAGCATAAATTTCCACCCATTTCCTAAATGGTGGATGTGTTAACAAGTGCATGTCAGTGATGAGCATCATTAGTTTTCTGTCGTGGTTGAAAAATTGGTTTTTGCCTGTTTCGGGAACGTTTCCCGATACCCATTTATCTTCTAACAACACTTTAAAAAACTCATTATCAAATTTAATTGGACTATAATTCCATTTGCCGTTGAATCCACTGTATTTTGAGTGACAGTTACCTATTGTATGGCCACCACCAATTAATGCTACGATTTCTTGATCGTTGAAACCTAGTCTACTACTGAACACTTCATATATATGGTCGATTCCTAAAGTGGCAATCGGAAGTCTGCCCCTTGGAGGAATATTCCTTGGATCTTGATAATCCGTCCTTCCTGGTTGCCATTCTATCTTTGGTCCGCCCATCTCTTCAATTGCTACCACACCACCCAAAGTATATAGATCTGCAAATGTGATCCACTTGAAATCCTCATGAATCTGATCCAAGTATGATTTTGCTGTATGTAACCCTGTATTTGCTGGATCGTTGAACTCTTTACCAAATCTCATAGTTCCACCGTTTGAGCCTCCAGTTTCAGTAGCTTTATCATAATGTGCACAGCAATGCCACGTAAATCTAACCATGTTTGGTCCTAAAGACCCATCATCAAGCCCTTGCTGAGGCAAAACTTCTCTAATGGCTTGTCTTACACGTTCTAAATTTCCAGCTTTTGAATATGATGCAAAAGAGAAAGAATTTCTTTTTCGGATTTTAATCTTACAGATGGTATTTGAAACGGTTGGTGTCTTGTGCTCAAAGGCATCAGGAGCAGCGTTGTAAGGTGACGTGACAGGGCAAGCACCGTGTAAACTGAAAGCTTCATGTTTTTCATAATAGCCAGATTCATCACTTTCCCTTTGTGGTATGTCGTTGTTACCACTATTAAATATATCTATTATTGGTGTCGTTTTTATGTTTGCTTGTTGAGAAACAAGTTTTCCCTTTTTGTGCTCATCTCTTATCGATTTAAAATTGAGGAGGTAAGGTCTTGGCTCAAAGTCAGAAAGGTCAACTTCACCTTTAGCCTCATCTTTGAAAATACTTGAAGTATCTAGCATAAAATCATCTGAAATTGAATTTCGTTCACAAAAGGTTTCGTCTTTAAGTTGATACTTTAAGTTTAATCTTGGGGAGAAGGAAATTTCATAGATGTAATGTGTCCTTTTGCCGCTTAACCTTCCAAAAAGGCAAAGGGGGGAATGAATGATGTAACGGTCCCAATAATAATCTGTTCTAAACCATGCTTTCGTCAATATTTCTCGCATAGTTTGCGGTGCTTCAAACCATTCTTTGATAACAGGAGCAATTGGGCGTTTCTCGTTGAAGGTTTTAAGAAGGTTTTGTTGACGAATCTTTTCAAAAGACGCTGATAAAGAATCATGCATATCTTCCGTTTCTCTAATCATTAAGACTTTATTGTGAAAATATAAAATAATTATTTCACAGTAAGATATGAAATTCAAGATTCTAAATCTGCAACTGTGAATTGCAGTCAGAAACAAAATGTACGGGAGTAAGAGTAATCTTCCAGGTACGGAAAGGAATCTCAATACCGCAATATGAAATTCAAGAATGGAACGCATGTCTCTAGTATACCCTTAGGAAGTAACTGCAAAAGCCTATTTGCAAAAGATGAATAAATGATTCCCTGAAGCTGAAAACAAAAAGGCAGCAAAAAAGGGTACATCAGAGAAACAAGAGCCGCCAAAGCTTCCCCAGCAAGTGCGCCTCTCCCGAGTGAAACGCTGAAATCGATCGTGCCAACGTGCACACACCTCAATGCCCACAAAACGATTATTCTACCATGCAACGGATTTACGGATTTACGGATTTACTTTGATATGCCGGGATATAATACATGCGATCCGTATACCAAGTTATAAATGATCAAAAGGAAGTAAAATATAATAGACAGAAACTAAGAAAACGGAAAAAGTTTCAATATACGGGTCATAAGCAAAAAAAACTAAAATAACAAAACTTAGAAAAAAAAATTTGAAAAAGAAAAACAAAAGGTAGAAAAGCACCAGAATAGTTCCAGAACATAATTGGAATAGCAAAACGTTCTTGATGCACGTTCAAAAATGGCAACTCGCAATTTTAATTCAATTGCACATAATTACCAGGAAAAACGCCTGTTACACCATTTGCAGTTCCAGTCCACCAACCATTTTGATCGTTTGTTCTCTGAACAATAGTAATGATTGTACCCGCGGAGAAACTTAAATCGCCTTGGGCTTGAGCGGTATAATCGTACAAAGCAGTACATGTCTCACCACCAGTTGCGGCAGGGGCGGATGTAGGAGTCACAGGAACTGCACCGTATGGTGCAGCAGCAGCCCCATAAGGATTGTAAGCCAGGTTGCCAGACTTCTCATCCTGAAATCCATAGGATGAAGTAGTTGGTGGTGGAGTTTGCCCATATGCAGGTGCAGAATCATAGCCCAAGGTTGGATTGCCTGGACTATAAACAGGTGCAGCACCATAAGCCGAAGCTGTTGGAGATGCCGGATCCGTAGCCTGGTTTTGAGCATAACGTCTTTTAGTTGCTTCCAATTTGGATCTTGCATGTCCGATCTTGAAATGTGTTAATCCGATCGCCTCTGCACGTTCTTCAACGTCTCCCCTCTTGTAGTTAAAAGCCTCGATAATATCGGTGGACAGATCAAAGTAAGGAATTTTCATTTCTTCCATTCTACTTGAGAGTGTGTAAAATACATTCAACTGCATATAATATAAACTGACAAATAGAGGCTTGATAAACTCACCTTCCAATTTGAATAAGATTGGGAGTTCATTCTTTAGCATTTCATTGTAATAATCATATTCTTGTTGGGCAATTGCCACATCATTTTCATATTTGTAAACTCGTTCTTCGTCCTTTGCACTTAGTTCCTTTTTGTTTTGAACTTTTTTCAAAGAATTCTGATGTCTATCCAAATCTAATTGCTTATGATTTCTTTTCAAAGCCATTTTTCTGATCGATTGAATAATTTTTAATAATTCTTGGGCAGGAGCGACAATTCGAGTTTCAATTAGCTCCAAGTCGGGTTTTAAAGTCTCCTTTAACTCCGCAACAACCCCCCGATATTGCTCACAAGCTTCAATACCTTCAGGATTACCCTCAGGTATTGTTGAGTTTGGATCAGATAGCTTACCACTAATAGGTTTGAAAATCTCTTCAATGGCCTTTGAAAAACCGATCTGGTGATCCAACATATCATTAACTGCCTTGTGATATCTCTTTGATTCCTCGCTGATTCTTTTTGTCTGCTCTTCTAACTCTTTGAATCTTCTTTCAGCGTCAGCATATACAGGATCAACAGTGCTCTCTCCCATGTTCAGCTTTTGACGCAAGTTTTGCGGGGCTCTAATGATAGCCTTTTGAAAACCTTTGAAACTCATCTTTTGTGACCGTATGACTCCCTAAACTTATGCTTTCTCCAAAGTGTCGCTCTGTATTAAACGGAGGATTGACGGTCATCTCTATGCAGTAATGTGGGACCTTGTTCCCGAACGATATATGTGGCGAGCCCTTTGAGTGCCCGAGGCCCGCCTGCTCGCGGAAGAGTTGCAGACCAAACACAATTCTGCTGGCCACCAGTCGGTGGGTGGCTGGGCAGTTTGCAGAGCGCAAAATGAGGCTGAGCATTGTGGCTAGTAAATCTAAATTGCTTATCTGATTAATTGCTTATACATATAATCTAATAATTTATTGAAGGTATAGAAAGAAGTCTCGTCAAAAGTAAAAAAGGTGAAAATGTAAAAGATTTATATAAACAGAAGAACGAATTAGCAATTATAGAAACAAAAATAATAATAATAATAATAATAATAATAATAATTAGAATAAAAATAAAATAAAAATAAAACGAAATTGTAAATAAAAAAATCTAAGGAAATAGATAAGGCACAAAGATGACAAATAAAATTATCATTTCTCAACAAAACTTTATTTTAGGTAGTGACACGATAATAATTTAAAAAAAAGGAACAAATCATAATCCGGTCCTAGGAATGCATTCAAATGAATGCCAGTCCCAAAATAACGAACAACCCAGATAGTAAGCGAGAAGGTGTTAAACTTATAGCTTTTCCTTCGTATGGCTGCTCTTGTCCACCATTAATAGGTGTGATTCCAGTAACTTCGATAACAGTTGATATTAGTGTCTTTGAGTACTGTGGGATAACTGTAGTGTAAACGTATGTGGAAGAGGACTCCGTAGAGCTTAAAGTATATGTTGCATCACCACTTAAATATGAAATCATATACGATGTCGTCAAATATGTGGACACGCTTTCTGATTGTCTGCCATCAGCACCTCCTAGGGATGATAATGCACCATTCGTGGCTGTAGATGTGAGTATACCCGTTTCAGTGACAAGAGGAGCAATTTCAGTAGATTCTGTGATATCTGAAACCAAAGTCGAAGTGATACTTTCATTACCTATCTCTGGATTAGTCGAGGTGGACATACGTGCATCATTACCATCTATTCCAGTGATGACCGTGGAAGGTCCTGTGGCATTATCTGAAGGACCATCTGAGTCAAGTGTCTGTGCTGCATCAGTATTCAAGGATATATAGGATGTAATTGTAGCCGCTGATCCCTCGGATGTTGACGTTATCACCACATATCTAGATGTTAATACAGAACCATCAGAAGTGATTGTTGTAGTTGAGGTCTCTCTGCCATCATTACCATCTAGTCCAGTGATGACCATGGTAGGTCCTGTGGCATTATCTGAAGGACCATCTGAGTCAAGTGTCTGTGCTGCATCAGTATTCAAGGATATATAGGATGTAATTGTAGCCTCTGATCCCTCGGATGTTGACGTTATCACCACATATCTAGATGTTAATAGAGAACCATCGGAAGTGATTGTTGTAGTTGAGGTCTCTCTGCCATCTTTTGAAGTAATCGCAACAGGAGCCACCAGAGTCGTAGAAGTCGGGGTAGTAGCCAAAGTAACATATGATGTCACTGAGATTGTTGTTCCTTCAGATATCGAAGCTGTCAGCAGGTATCCAGATGTAAACACAAAACCATCAGAGGTAATGACCGTGGTTGAAGTTTCTCTACGATCATTTGTTGATAATCCTATAGGAACGGCTGTGGAAGTGGTAGTCATTCTTCTATCAGTTCCTCTTATGGAAGAAAGTAATGAAGGCGAAGGCTGTTTGGTTTCAGAAGATTCAGACAATGTGATAACAACCGTAGTGTAATCAGTTTCCTCAATAATCACAGTGGTAGTCACCGTTGAGACCAACTCTGAAGTAATGCCATTAGTTGAGATTGTGGCAGTTGTAGTAATCGTGATTGTGTTCGTGATTGTTGCAACAACACTCGTCGGAACAACAGTTATCGTTATACTTGATGACAAACTAACGTCATCTACGTCCGATGATCCAACCACTTCAAGAGTGGAACTATATACCGATATCGATTCACTATCCAACGAATATGTAGTTTCCCTTCCTCCTCCTCTAGTAGATGGAGCAGATAAGCTTATAATAGGAATGGACGAATCTTTTGATAACGACAAAGATCCACTAAATGAGTTCTGAGATGGAACAACTAATGTTGTGGAAGAACCCGTTACCGAAATCGATATCAGGACGGAAGATGTCTCTGGAACTAAACCATTAGCTGATGAAACAACAGATGATACAACTTCAGATGATGCAACATCAGATGAAGTAACAGCAGATGCGGAAACTTCCGATAAGAAAACTTCAGATGATAAAACTTCGGACGATGAAACAACTGTTGATGAAACTTCAGACGATGAATCTTCAGACGATGAGACACCAGTTGATGAAACTTCAGATGATGAGACACCAGTTAATGAAACTTCAGATGATGAAACACCAGTTGATGAAACTTCAGATGATGGAACTTCAGTTGATGGAACACCAGTTGATGAAGCTTCAGACGATGAGACACCTGTTGATGAAGCTTCAGACGACGAAATACCAGTTGATGAAACTTCAGATGATGGAACCGCAGATGATGAAACAACTG